>PVKU01004002.1:0-160205 GCA_004027475.1 Anoura caudifer
ATAGTTTGCAGTGAGTTCATCATAGCTTCCCTGTAGTTTCTGGTAGCTCATTGAGAGCTCGTGGAGCTTCCTGACAACCATTGTTTTGAACTCAAAATCTGACAGTTGAGCTGCCTCTGTTTCATTTAGCATTCTTTCTGGGGCTTCCTCCTTTCCTTTCATTTGGGGATTATTTCTTTGTCTTCCCATTGTTTTTGAGTTCTTCTTACTAGCCTTAACTTCTTAAATTGATCTGGTCTGGCTCCCTGGGTTTATGGTGTGAACTGTGGTAGAACACCTGTGAGATTCAGTGGAGCTGTCTGCTTCAGGTATCCTGGTGTTCACAGTTTCCGCTGTCTTATCTGTTAAAATGCCCCCTCCTTGGGATTGTCTCTGGTTTTTTCACAATTCCAGGGCTGGTTTTTTGTTGTTGTTTTGTTCTGTTTTGTTTTTGTCTTACTCGTGGGTATTTAAAAAGAGAATAGAAGAAATAATAGAAAGAGAAGAAAGAAGAGAAGAAAGAAAAAGAAAAAAAGAGGAAAGAAGAGAAAAAAGAAGAAAAAGAAAAGAAAGAAAAAGAGGAAGCAAGAAAAGATAAAATTGGAAAGAAAGGAAGAAGGCAAGAAAGAAGATACACAAAGCAAAGGACGTTGAGGGGTAAAAAATAATAATAATAATTAAAAAGAATAAAAAATAAAAAATAAAATAAAAATTAAAATTAAAATTAAAAAAATAATAAAAATAATAGAAAAAATAGAAAAAAATAAAATTTAAAAAGAGAAAGAAGAAAAAAAAGAGAAAAAAGCAACAAGAAAAAAGAAAAGAAAAAATAAAATTAAAAAAAAAACTCTTGCTGTTTTCAATCTTGCTGAGCTGGTGTTTCTGGTCTTGTTGGCTGCAATCGTCTAGGGGTGACAGTATCACTTTTGTCCCTGTTCAGCGTTCATCTATCTTTGCGCTACTGTCCTCAGGGCTAGCCCTGTGCCTCTCTGCCCAGGGCCTCAGGTATAAGTTCTGAGGATGTGTGTGCCTATCCCAGTTCCATGCAGGTGCCTATGATCTCGCAGCCACCTGTGGTCACATACAGGAGCCAATCCTTGCACAATCATCCCTGATGGATGGTGGGCTCAGGCGCGTGGTTGCCCCTCCGGCACTGGGCACCGGAGGCTGGTGAGCTCAGGTGGGCCGCGGATCAGCCGCCCCGTGGGCGCGCGCCCGCCACAGTGGCGCAGAGGGGCGCGAGCTCAGGCGGGCGGCCGAACAGCCATCGCAAGGGCGCGCGCCTGTTCCAATGGCGCTGGGTACTGGAGGTCCCACCGGCCCAGGTGCGTGGCTGTCTCAATGTCACCAGGAGCAAATGACCTGTGGGCACCGGCCTCCCGCAAGGCCATGCCTGCAGCTGCCACTCGGGTGCTGGGGGCCAAAGGCCTCGGGAGCTCAGGTGTGTGGCTGACCCAGTGGCGCTGGCCACCAACAATCAGGTGAGCTCTGGTATGCGGTCCTTCCCCGGGATATGCGTGGGTGTTCACACCCCCAGGTTGTCTGCCACTGAGATCCCAGCTCCTCTCTGTAAGATTTCAAGCAACTGGGTTTATCCCAGCGCCGCTAAAATTCCGTTTGGCTGGGGAGGGAGCAGTTGACCCAGCTCCCTCCCTCTTCTTGTGGCGAGCCTGGCGAGAGCCCGCCCAGGCCTCAGTCCCGGCCCTGGTGTCTGCGCTGTCCCTTGGGCTCTTATTGTTCTGAAGCACTCTCCTTACCGTCTGGTTCTCCAGTGTCCACTACAATTCCTTGATCTCCTGACTTCAAATATGCTGTGTTTCTGATGGCTGTTTGCTCCGTTCCGATGCAAATCAGCCAAAATATTCTCCTGTGTGTAGGGGGGAGCAAAATATGCTCTTTCCTATTGCACCGCCGTCTTAGATCCCCCTATTGATTTGTTTTAGTTGTTCCTATAGAGCATTATGGTGTGGTGGATATATCACTGGATATATATTAAAAGAGATTTGAGTTTGTGGAAGATTATATTTTTCAACAATGGCTACAACATCTCCCATCACCCATTGCACATGTTCTTCTGCAATGTGACCTTGCCACTCCCCCATTAAGGGAAAGAATCTAGTTCTCCTCCTCCTTGAATCTAGGCATGTCCTATAGCTATTTGGACAAAGAATAAAAACAAATACAATGACAATGACAACAACAACAAAACCAGCAGAACTCATACTATGCTAATTCCAGACATAGCCCTGAACTGGCTTAGTAGCTTCTGTTTCTGCCTTTTGCAAGACAACCACCACATAAAAAGCATGACCACCCTGATCCTACCAAGTGTGTTGTGGTGAGGTCCTGGAGGATAAAGTAGGATGGGGAGATGGAAAGACACACCAAGCAGCACTAAGAGAGCAGACATGTGGGTGAAGAAACAAACCATCTTAGAAGAATCCTTAACCATCTACCCTAGCTGATGCTTCATGAATCAGAAACAAACAAAAAGCCAAACTTTTCTGGAATTTCTGATCCACAAAAGTGGGGAGGCAGAAATATAATGGTAGTTCTATACCATTAAATTTTGGTATGTATTGTTACATAGCAAAAGGCAAACAAAACGGGGTTCTTGTTCCATTGCGGTTATTTAGTAATCAAGTGACTATTTTAAGTAGTGGAAGTTTACATTATAGCTGAAATCAGTGGAAGGTGTTGGCATTGAAGAAGAGGAGAGAATGTGGGCCATTTTTTCAAGAAACACAAAGAAATCTAATCCAGAGATTTGGAAAGCTTAGAGAGAGAAAAGGGTTTTACTCATTTGTGAATAAAATACTGTTAGATAATAGTTCATTACGGCGCACTATCTAAATGCCAAACTAAATGCCAAGTCTTTTTCATGTACCATTACACTTAATCCTCACAAAAATATGCTTAGATATGTGCTGTTATTGTCCCCATTTTATAGATGAGGCTACTGAGACTTGGAGGGTAAGTAACTTACCCCAAATTGCACAGCCAGTTAGTAATAGATCAAACCTGAAACCCAAGTCCTGCAGAGCCTTTTGTAGAGATGGACAACAAAATACAGTAATGAGAAGTAGGATGAACTCAGAAATTCTTGGACATTTAGATAGTTACATAAGGATAGCTGCTTTAAAAGTGGTGAAAGAAATGTGGCATAGACCTGAGCCTGGCATATTGAACCAGTCTGTATCTTATCACATCTGACATCTTTGTAAATATCTGTCATTCTTCTCTAGGTTTCAAGTTTGAACAAGAACAGAAAGAAATATATGACTATGCAGCTATATCAGAGGACATGGAAATATCAGAAAATAATTCATATGAAAATATTTATGAAGAACCAAATTTTCCTAGACTAACACTTGATTACACTTACGGAATATAAATGTAAAGTCCTCTTTTGTTTTTTGAGCTATTGCCCTTCAAACCTTGATTCCATGAGTTATAGTCAAGAAATAGTTTATTCTGACTGAAATGTCTTATATTATTGCCACAGAATATATCCAATTAAATAAGAAGATTAAGTAAGGAACAGAACACTGGGCTGAGTATAGTGGTTATAAAAACCTAGAAATTATTCCTGGTATTCTGAGATGCTGATATTCTAACAATCACATTTAAAGATATTATACTTAGGTGTGAAAAAAATCTTCAGCTTATTTTTCTTTTTTATACAATCAGTTGTTATTCTATTATAGATGTTCCAATCCCTCTCCCCACCCTTCCATCTTTCTCTTTCTTTCTTTCTTTCTTTCTTTCTTTCTTTCTTTCTTTCTTTCTTTCTTTCAGCATCTTTTATTTGAGCATTCACATCAGGCAGAACTCCTTTTCCATTAAAAAAGGAAAAGGAGCAAAAAGAAAAAAAAAGGAAAAGGGCAGTATAGCAAATTCTCTTTTTATTGAGAAAGCCATAGGCTTACTAGAAGCCGCCACCCTAGTCACTTTAGACGTCCTTGAACAAAACTGGGTCAGTGGGTGCCCTTTGCTAAAGAAGCTAGAAAACAAAATCTCTTTTAGCTCCCACAGTAGGAGGGATGGGGGACTGGAGATGACAGTTGGTCAAGGAACAGAGTTTATCCCACCCTCCAAGTCTAAGCACCCTCTGCTACTGCCCGTCATCACACTTATCATACTGTATCTTCAAAAATCTGTCTGTAATCCTAATAGGTCAGGGGCTTATACTTCAAACTATAAAAATATCTGCAGTCATGGACATAATGTATATTTAAGAAAAAAAACTTGATTTATTGAGATATAATTTACAATCAAATTCACCCAATTTGAGTGTCCAGTGAATTTTGACAAATGTTAATTTTAACCATAAGTAAAACATAAAGCATTTCAGTCACCCCCAAATTACGCATCTTTGCAGTCAATCCCTAAGGCCCTGGAAACCACTGATCTTCTTTCAATCATTACAGTTCAGCTTTTTCTAAAATGTTGTATAAACAAAACAATACTATATGTACTCTATTTTTGGACCAGCTTCTCCCACTTAGTATAATGCTTTTAAAAGTCATTCTATTGTTGCTTGTATCTGTAGTTCCTTTCTTTTTAAATGACTATTGTTTGGTTAAACCACAAATTGTATATCCACTCCGCAGTTGATAGACATTTGGTTGTTTCCAGTTTGGGGTCATTATGACTAAAAGTGCTATGAACATTTATGTCCAAGTTTTTATCGGGACATAAATGGTTTCATTTCTCCTGGGAAGTACTTGGGACTGGAATTGCTGAGGCAAGCAATAATGACATATTTAACTACTTTACAAGAATGATTTTCTAAAGTGACTATAACCATTTTTCATTTCTACCAACAATGAATCAGTTCTAGATGTCTCAATTGGTTTTTGTCACTTGGGGCTACCAGATGTTTTAAGTTGAGCTGTGCTACTAAATTAAGTCTAGCTGTATAGTAAATAATCTCATTGTGACTTCAGTTTGCCTTTTCCAAATGACTTATGATGTTGAGGCTCTTTAATATGCTTATTTGCCTTTGAGTATCTTCTTTGGCAAAGCATCTGTTTAAACCATTTGTCCAATTTTAATTAGTTAAATGTTTAATTTATTATATTGTTAAAAATTGTCAAATATATTCTAAAAACAATTTTTATCAGATACCATTTTGCCATTCTGTAGCCGGTGTTTTCATTTTCTTAAAAATATCTTTTAAAAAGAAAGATTTTTGGTTTTAATGAAGCCCTAGTTAACCTCCTTTTTTTTAATGATTCATATGTAGTGTTTTTTCCTAGGAAATCTTTGCTTAAACCAAGTTCACAAAGGAGTTCCTATATAGATTGTATAATCTTAATTTTCATATTGAAGTATATAATCCATTTCAAATTAATAATTGTATGGAATGGGGGAAAGGTTTGAAATTCATTTTCTTGCATGTGGATGTGCACTAGTATTGGGAAAGACTATCCTTTTCCTATTAAACTGCCTTGGTACCTCAACTAAAAATCAATTAGGCATATATGTAGATCTATTTATGGATTTCTTATCCTGTTTCATTGATGTTTTTGTCATCTTTAAGGCAATATTATATTCTATTTGTTATTGTCAATTTAGCTCAAGTCTTTCAAATTTGTTTATTTCTTTTCAAAATTGTTTTGGCTTATTCTAGTTCCTTTGCATTTCTGTACCAATTTTATAATCAGGTTTTATAGTCAAGTTCCAAAGAAACCCTCTGGGAATTGATTGGATTGCAATGATTCTATTTATCAATTTAGAGGAGAAGTGCTATCTTAATTTAGTGTCTCAATCCATGAACATGGTACCTATCCCTGTATATTTAGGTCTTTAGGTCCTCAGTAGTGTTTTGTATGTTTTAGTGAACAGGTATTTCACACATTTTATTAAAATTGTGCCCAAATATTTTATGTTTTTTGATGCTATCATTTTAAAATTTTAATTTCAAACCATTCAAAAGAAAACTTCAGACACTTAATTTCCTGATCTAGATGGCTCTTATTCAGCCACTCATGAATTGGAAAGTGTCCAGTCTAGAAAACAGAAAGGAGTGTCCAAGAGTTGTATAAAGTCAGAGGGTTTCATAGATCAAAGTAATCAGGAACAAGAAAGTTATATTGGGCATTGTTAATTGGTTAAAATGGGGTTACTTTCTTCATATGGAGCAAAGGAAAATGTAGGAGTTAGGTTAGGTAACATGTGCTATGCAGGCAAGTGCTAATTGGCTGGCCTGGGCCTACATTTTTCTGGGAGAGCTGACCATATAAGCTTAGATAAGCTTCAGTTTGCTGATGTGTGCTTAGCATAAGCAACTCCATTTTGGGCTAAGTCAAGACACTTTAACACTAATACAAAGAAATATTATTGACGTTTCATATATTGACCTTTATATGTGACATTGTTAAACTGACTGGATCAAAACTTTCGTTAAAAAAATAGAATCTTTAGGATTTTCTACATAGGTAATATCATCTGCAAGTGAAGATAATTGTGTTTTCTTTATATACTATCTTTTTGTTTCTTTCTCTTTGCCTTATTACGTGGCTATAAAGTCCAGTGCAATGCTGACTAGACCTGGTAAAAGTGGAATTCTTGCCTTTAGTTTATTCACACCAATTGATTTTCAAATACAAAGCCAACATGGTATTCCTGGAATAATGCCACTTGGTCTTTATATATTGTTGGAACTGATTCACTAATATTTGCAGGCACTTTTGCCTGCAACAATGTTCCTGAAAGCTACTGGTCTTCAGTTCTCTTTTCTTGTAACTATTGATGTAAGAATAATCCTGGCCTCATAAAATGGGTTGTCCTAATATCAGTAAGTTTGTACAACATTGGTATCTTATCTTCCTTAGAAATAGAAAGCATTGACCTTTTGGGATTATTTTAAGTATTTTTGTCCTTTTCATGCCCTGAATTTGTTTGAAAGGCTTACGAAATCCACTTGTCCATGTTGTTTTACACTACAGTAATTTAAAACAAATCTGCAACCAACTGACTGATTACCCTTTCTTTCTTAAAATACTTTCACTCTTATAATCATGGGTATCAAAACAATTGTTTAATAAACAAGAAACATTAAGTTTGGTAGGATTTATAAAGAGTTATAAGTCTATAGTGACTATTCAAACACTTGGAAACATTAAGGGACATTTGTGGGTAGTTTTCAACTATATTAAGATCTACTTAGCAATGTTAACAACACTACCCAGAATCAGGTTTCGAAAGTATCAACTGAAGAATGTATTTTGCTTCTAAAACTCATTTATTGTGATGCCACTAAGATATGCATAAAGTAATAATCCACTTACTTGCAAGAATGACTCACACACACCAATTAGGAGGACTAGCATAAAAACCAAAACAGGTAGTGGTGAAGATCTGGAGAAACAAGAATTCTTGTGCACTGTTGGTGAGAATGTGAAATGGTGTAATGCAATGGAAAACAGTGTGGCAGTTCCTCAAAAAATGGAAGCTAGAACTACCATATAATCACCAATGTCACTCTGGACATATACCCCAAAGAATTAAAACCAAGGTCCTGATAAGATATTTGTATACCTAAGTTCATAGCAGCCTTATCTATAATAGCCAAAAGGGTGAAGCAACCCAAGTGTCCATCAATGTATAAATAGATAAGAAAAATGTGGTATATACATATACTGGATATTATTCAGTCTTAAAATGAAAGAAAATTCTGACCTACAACAGCTTTAAGGACACTATGTTAGTTGAATAAGCCAGTCACAAAAAAGACAAATACCGTATAATTCCAGACAGAGGAGGTAGCTAGAGTAGTCAAATTAATAGACAGAAAATAGAATTGTCGGGAACCACCCTGCTGTAATCCTCCATGGCTAAGTCTGAGTAAAAAGACCTTGGGACCATAAGCCACTAAGGAGACAAAGCTTATTTCCCTTGCAGGGCCACCACCTCTGCCCCCTTTTACTTCACCCTAACTGACCTCTGGTAGATGACTGGTTAGCCAATGACAGGTAAGACTTCTCAAAGGAAAGACAACCTAAGACAGGCATGGTTGCAAAAGGGTCCCTTAGGGAAGGAGAGCTATAGAAAAAGGCATGATGGACCCTCACCCCTCAGCTTTCACATAGCCTGAGTCCTCATTCTGTCTGCAAGAAGTTTCCTAATCTCTTGGCTGCCTTATTTCCTTTGCCTGACTTAAGCCTGAAATAATGACAGAGGGTGGTGCTGCCCTATGCTGGAAAGGGCAGGTTTCCTGGGGCATTTAGGCCTAAGAAAGAATGCATAAAATCCTGTGAAACCTGCTTTGCTAGGAATTCCCTCCATTTAAATGATAAAGGTAGTTTGTTCCCCAAACTTTTATGGCCCTTCAGCTATCTGACCCTGACTCAAAATAAGTCCTTATAGTTCTTTGAATGTTATCTATTATTTGATCATTACTGCCTGACAATGATTGATGAGCTTTACCTATACACCCTGTATTCCTATGCAAATTAAGCCCAATAACAGCTCATCAAGGAACAGGCTCCTGGGCCTTCTCCTTTGAGAGATCAGCCACCTTCCCACCCCAAGCAGATTATGTCTTGGTAGACTTATTCTCATCTGTGGTGGATGAGGTGGGGGTGCCCTGTGGGCAGAGCCCCCCAACATAGAATGGTAATTGCTAAGGGCTGGGTGTAGGGAAGTAAGGAAAGTTGTGGAGTGGGTATAAAATTACAGTTTTGCAAAGTGAAAAGACTGCTAGAGAGTGGTTGTACAATAGTATGAATGTACTTAACACTACCAAAAAGTTGAACTTAAAAATGCATAAGGTGGTAAATTTTATGTTATGTGTGTTTTAACACAATTTAAAAAAAAATAGTGATTCATATATGAGTAGCAAACCAGCTACTAATTTATAGCATAGCAAAATAATGGCCATTTCTCTCTGACATGCTTCTGTTTCAGTTTGGAAATGCTGACCTTAACCTTGAATGCTATAAGTCAATGTTTCATGCTCTCACCATATCAGTGACAACAAAAATGTCTTCAGACAATGTCAAATGTTCTCTGATAGGAGGAAGAGTGGGGAAGTAAAAACACTTCTTCAGAATCATACACTGTAAATTAGTATAGAAAGTCTACATTGGGACTTCCGGCCAAGACGTAGGCATAGGTAGATACAATTCACCTCCTTACATGGCCAAAAGAAGGACAACAACAAATTTAAAAACAAAAATCATCCAGAAGTGCCATAAAATCAAACTATATGGAAGTTTAACAACCAAGGAGTTAAAGAAGAAACATACATCCAGACTGGTAGGAGGGGTGGAGATGGGAAGCCAGGGTGGAGAGTACTCCTGGCAAGGCAGTGGCTGGAAGATTGGGTGAGGAGGTGGACTGGGCACTCTCACATTTGTATACAGATAAACCAGGAGAAACAACTGAGGGGCAAGACAGGCCATGCAACCCAGGTTTCCAGTGCATGGAAATAAAGCCTCAAAACCTCTGACTATAAAAATCTGTGGGGGTTCTGACAGTGGGAGAAACTTCCAATCTTATAGGAGACTTTGTTGGAAAGACCCACAGGCTCCTAGAATGTAGACAAACTCACCTACTTGGGAATCAGCACCAGAAGTGCCCAATTTGCTTCTGGTTAGCAGGGGAAGTGACTGAAAGCCAGTTGAGAGCCCAGAAAGAGGCATTGTTCCCTCTTGAGCCCTCCCACACACACAGTACCACAATACCCTGGCAAATACCTAAGGCTCTGTGCCCTTTACTACATAACAGGCCTACTGAGACAAAAAATATGGCCCAGATGAACAGATCAAAAGAACAGATCAAAGCTCCAAAAATAGAACTAAGCTATGAATAGAGAGCCAACCTATCAGATGCAGAGTTCAAAACACTGGTAATCAGGATGCTCACAGAAAGTGCTGAGTATGGTTGCAAAAGAGAGGAAGAAGTGAAGGCTATGAAAAGTGAAATAAAGGTACAGGAAACCAACAGCGAAGGGAAGGAAACCATGATGCAAATCAACAATTTGGAGCAGAAGGAAAAAAGAAACATTTAACCAGAACAGAATGAAGAAACAAGAATTCAAAAAAATGAGGAGAGACTTAGGAACCTCCAGGACAGCTTTAAATGTTCCAACATACGACACATAGGTGTGCCAGAAGGAAAAGAGGAAGAGCAAGAAACTGAAAATTTATTTGAAAAAAAATAATTAAAGAAAACTTCCTCAATCTGGCAAAAGAGATAGACTTCTAGCATGTCCAGGAAGCTCAGAGAGTCCCAAAGAAGTTGGACCCAAGGAAGCTCACATCAAGGCACATCATAATTACATTACCCAAGGTTAAAGAGAAGGAATCTTAAAAGCAGCAAGAGAAAAGGAGACAGTTACCTACAAAGGAATTCCCATAGGAATATCAGCTGATTTCTCAAAAGAAACTTTGCAGACAAGAAGGGTCTAGAAAGAAGTATTCAAAGTCATGAAAGACAAGGACCTATATCCAAGATTACTCTATCCAGCAAAGCTATCATTTAGAATGGAAGGACAGATAAAGTGCTTCCCAGATAAGGTCAAGTTAAAGGAGTTTATCACCAAACCCTTATTATAAGAAATGTTAAATCAACTTATCTAAGAAAAAGAAGATCAAAAATGTGAACAGTAAAATGACAACAAACTTACAATTATCAACAACTGAACCAAAACACCAAACTAAGCAAACAACTAGAACAGGAACATAATCACAGAAATAGAGATGGAGGGTTATCAACAGTGACAGGTAGAGGGAGAATGAGGAAAAAAGGTACAGGGAATAAGAAGCATAATTGTTAGGCACAAAATAGACAGGGGGAGAGTAAGAATATTATAGGAAATGGAGAAGCCAAAGAACTTATATGTATAACCCATAAACATGAACTAAGTGGGGAGGAATACTGGGGGGATGGGGAGATGCAGGGTGGAGAGGGATAAAGGAGAGAGAAAATGGGAAAATTGTAATAGCATAATCAATAAAACATAATTAAAAAAACAATACAGGGATGTCTGTTTTCACACATCTTATTCTACATAGTACTGGAAGTTCTAGCCAAAGTAATTAGACAAGAAGAAGAAATAAAAAGCATCCAAAATGGAAAAGAAGTAAAACTGTCCTTATTCACAGGTGACATGATACTGTATATAGAAAACCTTAAAGACCCCAACAAAAACTACTAGAACTGATAAATGAATTTAATAAAGTTGCAGGATACAAAATTAATTTTCAGAAATCAGTGGCATTTTTATACACCAATAACAAACTATTCAGAAAGAGAAACTAAGATAATAATCCCATTCACTATTGCCACAACCACCACAACAACAAAATAAAGTAACTAAGAATAAATTTAACCATGGAGGTAAAATACCTGCACTTGGAAAATTATAGGATGTAGAAGAAAGAAACTGAGGAAGACACAAGTAAGAGGAAGCATATACCATGTTCATGATAGGAAGCATTAACATCATTAAAATGTCCTTACTACCCAAAGCAATTTATAAATTCAGTGAAATTGCTATTAAAATACCAATGGTATATCTCATAGAACTAGAAAAAAATATTCAAAAAGTGTATATGGAACCATGAAGGCCTGAAAGAGCCTCAGCAATCTTGAGAAAAAAGAACAAAGCAGGATGCATCATGCTCCCTGATAGTAAACAATAGTACAAGGCCATAATTATCAAAACAGTGTTGTACTGGCATAAAAAACAGACACATATAGATCAATGGAACATACTAGAGAGCTCAGGAAAAAACCATGCCTTTATGGACAATTAAATTTGACAAAGGAGGCAAGAATATACAATTGGAAAAAGATAGTCTATTCAATAGATAGTTTTGGGAAAATTGGACAGATACATGCCAAAAAAAAAAAAAAAAAGAAACTAAACCATCTTCTTACACCATACACAAGAGTAAACTCAAAATGGATTAATGACTTACATGTAAGTCATGAAACCATAAAAGTCTAGAAGAAAATATAGGCAGTAAAATCTCAGACATTTCTCATAGCCATATCTTTTCTCCTAGGACAAGGGGTGGGACTACATCAAACCAAAAAGCTTTTGCACAGAAAAAAAGGAAGGAAAGAGGGAAGGAAGGAAGGAAGGAAGGAAGGAAGGAAGGAAGGAAGGAAGAGAGGGGAGGCAACCTACTGAATGGAAGAACATATTTGCCAATAATACATCTGACAAGATGTTAATTTCCAAAATTTGTAAAGAACTTATGCAGCTTAACACCAAGAAAACAAACAACCCAATTAAAAAATTTGCAAAATACCTAAATAAAAACTTATCCAAAGAGTACATACAGATGACCAAAAGACATATGAATAGATGCTCAATATCACTGATCATCAGAGAAATACAAATTAAAACCCTATGAGATATCACCTCATGCCTGTCAGAATGGTTATTTGCGAGGATAACAGAAAAGGGAAACCTCATGCACTGCTAGTAGAAAAGTAGATTGGCACAACCAGTGTGAAAAAGTGTGGAGTTTTCTAAAAAAAATAAAAAATGTCACTGCCTGATGACCCAGCAATTCCATTTCTGTGAGTATAACCAAACAAACCCAAAACGCTAATTTGAAAGAATATATGCACCCCTAAGTTCACTGCAGCATTATTTACAACAGCCAAGATTTGGAAGCAGCCCAAGTGCCCATCAGTAGATAAGTGGATAAAAAAGCTGTGGTACATTTACACAATGGAGACTACTCAACCATAAAAATGAAGGAAATCAGCCCTGGCTGGTGTAGCTCAGTGAATTGAGTGCAAGCCTACCAACCAAAGGGTAGCTGATTCAATTCCCAGTCAGGGAACAGGCCTGGTTGTGGGCCAGGTGTCCAGTCAGTGTTGGGGGCAACCACACATTGATGTTTCTTCCCTCTCTTTCTCCTTCCCTTTTCCTCTCTCTAAAAAATAAAGAAAAAAATGAAGGAAATACTACCTTTTGTAACAACATGGATGGACATGGAGAGAATTATGCTAAGTGAAAGAAGCCATCAGAGAAAGACAAGTACCACATAATTTCACTTATATGTGGAATCTAATGACCAAAATAACCTAAGAAACAAAATAGAAACAGACTCATAGATACACAAAACAGACTGACAGTTGTGAGAGGAAAGGGGGTTTTGAGAGATCTGGGTAAAAAAAATAAAGGGATTAAACAAACAAACAAACAAAAAAAGCACAATGGTGACTGCCAGAATGAAAGAAGGGTGGAGGAAGGTGGAAGAGGGCAAAGGGAGGATACACGGTGGCAGAAAGACTTGACAATGAGTGGTGCATACACAATACACACACACACACACACACACACACAGATGATGCATAATAAAATGACAGTATGCAGGTGATATATAATAAAATTTTACACTTGAGACCTGTTTAGTTTTATAATAGAAAAGTAACAAAAAATAAAAAGATAAAATAAACACGTGGTATATAAACTTTAAATTTCAGATACCAGGATCTTTGTATTTGTCATATTCTAAAACTTATCTTTTAGACTTTAGAAAAGTTAACTAGATCACTTTCTAGGCCCAAAGAACATTCATTTGCCTTTTATCATGGGGTAATTAAGAAAAACTACCAGACTATTAAGACTGACATGCAGCATACCAGGCTGGTTCTGAATAGCAGGCTTCCCAGTTCACACCACATGTTAAGTTGCCGGTCTGACCCAGACTGAGCTCTGAGCTCCATAAGGGATGACTGTGCCTGCCCTGGCCGCTGCTGCTTCCCTTGGAACCAGCACCATGCCTCAGTGCAAACCACACACAGGCTTGAATAACATGAATGAGTCTTAGCATACATTTATTTTAGAAACATTTATTCAGAAACAGGTAACATTAAAGAAATACATTCAATAGTACTAAAAGAAATATATATATATATAATGTATAATTTCATTAAGGTGTAATTAAAATACTCGCAATGGCACATAACTCTTTATTTCAAGCCAGTATACTCGCTTTCTACATTTTTGAAGACCACCAGCTAGCCTAGGTTTTTAATAAACCCAAAGCTTTTCCTCTTTGCTTTTATCTGCTTTAGACCATATTTAAATTTTTAGTTTTGCAAATTAGGGATTGTCCATAAACTTGTATATTGGATTAACTATACTGTGGCCTTGATATATGTACCTTATTTCTCCAAATTTTTCTTTTCCTGGATGTAAATTAAATAACACCACTATTTTTGCATAATACATATGCAAAAGATGCTGCATATATAATGTATGTCAGGTACTCAGCATACAACAAATATTTTATAATTAATATTTTAGAAACCTAAGTATTACCCATTTGTTCCTGATAAGTTTCTGTCCTATTTATTTCCAGACAGTGTTCCAGCTCATCAAAATCTTTTAGAATTCTAATTTCCTTACCTCTAAATCAGTGATTCTCCTTGGTTTTTCATCTGCATATCTGATAAACTTTTCGAAGCCGGTAGTAAGACTACTTGAATAGGAAGGAGCCATATGGCACACCACACAAGGTTGAAGAGTGGGTCCATGAAGCCCTTCAAAGCTCCTTGGATGCATCAACTAGTAAAAATCAGTTACAAATTCATTTACCTATACTATTATCTAATTGATCATTTTTTATTCATCCATGAAGATTTCAAGGCTTTCTTAAATAAAGACATTCTAAGTTTATTATATTTGCTTGACTTACTAATATTTGGTATATAGTGGTAGTTTCATTACTAACAAAAGCAGCTTATAAGAAGGAAAAACACCAGATAAGTTTGTAATTTGAAATAAAATAATTTTAAAAACAGTTCTCCAGAAACCAAACCAAGAAATGTAATCTACAAAGTTCAAGAGATTATTTTAGGAGGGATAGAAAGGTGGCAATCTCAGATCTGAGTGAACACTTGCCATTGGCAAGAGACAGAAATGATAACCCTTTAAAAGAAAAAATCATTTACACAAACTAGTTACCTAAACAAATAAGAGGGAAGTTCAACCACCCATTTCTTAATCTCTGCAGCAGAGATGAACATTTTCCTAAGTGTGGAGGAGGAATTATACTCACTAATAGACAAGCTCTACTGATATATCTGATGACAGTATGGAAACAGAAAAGTGTTCCATTTCTAGCTATACAGCAAACTAGATACCTAAACCCCTCCTCTCCGACAAAACACAGGAATACTGGATAAGCTGTAAGAAACAATATATTCAATGCATAGCAGAAATTATAAGAAAGTAAGGGGAAAATATGAGGGCCAAAAATGAAGAGACCTGAAAAGTAGAGAGGTAAACTGTGAGCTGACATTCTAGCTGTCCAGGCACAACTTGCTAATCCCATCATTAACCAATGGATTTCAGCTTTAACACCTATGAGGGAACTGATGAAACCTTGCAAAAGATAGCAGAGTAGGAATTAAATGTCCCTCCCCTCAAGCCCACCATAAAGGTGGGACACTAAGAGGATGAGCCCTCAGTGAAAGGGGAGTCAAAAGGAACATTGTGCCGTTAGCACAGGAAGATGACGAGGAAAAGCTTATGTCTTGGCCTGGGGGTCTTCTCAGTAATTGACACGACTTACCTTTCAGGTCTGGAAACTCTGAAGCCAAGAAATTAAAATAATACTGATCCTTTGCCAGTAATAGCCCTGGGAATAGGACATAAGGAGACACAGAACTTGTCTGGAAGGAACTATTCTTAACAGAGTTCATTCAAGATTCCTACAGAGAAAGCCCTGCTGAAAATAAACTCACCTTTCAAATTGCAAAATGTCTGGGTAAGTGATCTACCAAATACAAGAATCAACACATACAAACAACAAGAAGTTGATGGAAGTATTAGAGCTCTAAAATAAGGATGTTAAAGTGATTAGTGACATACAAAGAACTGAAAAATTAAAAAAATGACACAATGAAAGAATTGGCAGATCTGAAGAATGATACATAGCTAGAAATTAAACGCAAATTCAGAAAGAAGAAACCCAGTGAATAATTTTAAAAGGACATTATACAAACAGCTGATAAGATAATTCACAAACTAGAAGAAAGATATAAAGGCATAGCAGAAAGATAAAGTAATAGAAAACACAGAAGGCCTTTAGAGATCAAGAAATAAAAAGAGTAGGTCCAATATATATTTTTGAAAAATATTAATCATACTAGCTGTGTTTTTGAAATTTGTTCTCCATAATGTAACAATTTTTTTTTATTTAGTAACATTGGGTGTTCTTGCTACTGAACATTTGTTTTCAACATTTCTTCTTATTTTTAATATGGTTTTACCATTATATGTAGATGGTTACTATTTTGAAGGTTTTTTCTTCCTTTTATATGTTAATATCAATAATTTTCATTCATATACAAAATCTGGGAAACAAATTTTAATCAAAAGCCACCTCAAAACCAGCAGTGCATTTATTCTCAGGCATCTCAGGACCAGCTGTCAGTGATGCCCCTGCACACCTGCTGCTCCATTCTCAGCTGAGGTGTAAGTCAGGGATTCTACTGAAAATGATACAGTAGGTACTCGGGAAGAAAAAAATAGATGTTTAGCCTAAAAATGGAACATGAATGACAATTATTTCTAAAGTGTGCAAGAAGAGATATTCCTTGAGACTTTCAAAGTATCTTTAGGTGACTGAATTGAGTATTTACACATTTTAAAAAAAATAGTAGGTAGTTCACTTAGTTAAATATTAATACCATACATTCAAAGTGTGTGGGTGGGCTAAAAATAAAGGCCAGCATATACTTTCTGAAGGTTGAATTCAAGGGTGATTCATATGCTTTCCTTGGGCTTTACACCATTACATGCAAGTTTTCCATCCTGGGAAAAGTCAGCTGAGATTTTGGGGTCCATGGCCTGTTGTAGGAGCAAATTCACTTGTCCACCCACACTGAGCACAGTTTCTTCCTCCACTCCTTTGTAGTCTCATCAAGACACATTCAGTTACTTTGTTGAAACTCTGGTCCATTTCACTAATGACAAAAACACAAAGGTATTAATGAGGTGGAATAGTTCAAAGGGCCTGAGGAATAGAAAAAATCTGAAGAACTAACAACAGTCCTTCCTAAAATACTGCTATTTGAGATTTTGTTTGCATTCCTGGTCTTCTGCATTCTGAGTAGGGTGAACCTCAGTGTCATCTCCCTGACTCTGCTGTAAATACAAAGCTTTTAAAGGGTTCATGGCCAAAGGAAGGGTTGTACAGGAGGACCTAGATAGAGAGAACATATTTTTAAAACAACAATGTACAATTTGATGATGTACTTAGAAACAAACAGTAGAACCAGTATTATAAAACTAACAGGAGCCAATCAAATGGTAATTGACTGGAGGGAGGGACAAACCTATTACACGGGCTTCTTGTTTCCTCATGAAGGAAACTACGCTAGCATGATGCTCTGGGCTTCATATCCCATGTTGAACTCATTCTGCCTCCAAGGGACATCCCATGACTCATGTTTCTTTACTGGGTGAAAATAATCTATTGAAAGGACATAACTAGCCACTTCCTTTCCTTCTCCCTCTCTGCCCTGGGTAAGAGTATTTACTTTGCAAGCCCAATTCTCTGTCAGGGAGGGTAGGGTAGGTTATAGGAGTTGGGTAGCACTAGCAAGCCTAATTGAACTTCACTCCTAAGCTACATTCTCCAAAAGTTTTATCAAGAATAACCTGACATTTTGATTTCTATCCTATTCTTAAGGCTCTTTCTTTTACCTCTCAAATCAGTGACATACTGACAAGATATCATGTATCAGGGAGAGGAATAAAGATTTCTTACCTCTACAATGGTTAACAGGGTTTCCTGAGAGTTTCTCATAAGCTCCATGGTTTTCTCACAGCATCTGCAACCACATCATAAATATGGGTTTGGTTACACACCAATGTTTTATGTTTTCAATATACGCCTGACTGTCTATCATCTATCTATCTATCTATCTATCTATCTATCTATCTATCTAATCTATCTATCTTTCTGTACTACTAACTTCTATACTTCTATACTACTATACTACTATCCAGTATGTAGTAGTACACTGAGACTATTCTTCTTAATAGTTTCCAAATTAATATCTCAAAGATCATAATACCTGTCAGAGTGAGCTTTCAATAAATGTTTCTAAAATGAATACAAATACATATCTAAATGGAACAAAATAAAAAACCCAGAAATAAACTCACACTTATGTGGTCACTTCATCCATGGCAAAGAAGGCAAGAATACACAGTGGGGAAAACACAGCCTCTTCAATGAATGATGTTGGAAAAACTGGACAGATACATGCAAAAAATAAAACTGGACAACTTTTTTACACCACATACAAAAATAAACTCAAAATGTATTAAAGATTTAAAGGTAAGATCTAAAAACCATAAAACTCCTATAATAAAACACAGACAGTAAACTCCTGGATATCAGTCCTAGTAATATTTTTTTGGATATGCCTCTCCAGGGAAACAACAACAAAACCATTAGCAGACTAAAAAGCTTTTGTATAGTCAATAAAACTATCAACAAAACTAAGACAACCCACTAATGATTTATCTGATAAGAGGTTAATATCCAAAATACATAATGAACTCATGCTCAGCATCAGAAAGCAAAAAATCTGATTAAAAATGGGCAGAGCATTTGAATGGACATTTCTTTAAAGACATATGGGGTGGGGCAAAAGTAGGTTTATAGTTGTTTTATGAAAAATAATAAAATAATTAATAATACAAGAATAAACTGTGTTTGTGTACTCACAACTGTAAACCCTCTTTTGCACTGATGGAAAATAATACAATAATTAATAAGCAACAATACAAGAATAAACTCTGTATTTCATGCACTTGCAACTATAAACCTACTTTTGTTCCATCCCATACAGATGGCCAACAAACATATGAAAAGATGCTCAACATCACTAATCATCAGGGAAATGCAAATCAAAACCACAGTGAAATATCCCCTTACACTTGTCAGAATGGCTGTCATCAGAAAAAACAGAAAACAAGTGTTGGTGAGGATGTCAAGAAAATGGAACCCTCACATGCCATTGGAGGGACTGTAAGTTGGTGCAGCCACTATGGAAAACAGTATGGATATGCCTCAGAAAATTGAAAATAGAACTACCATACAACTCAGCAATTTCACTTCTGGGTATGTATCTAAATAAAATAAAAATGAAACACTAATTTGAAAAGATACATGTTCCCCCCTTGTTCACTGCAGCATTCTTTACAATAGCCAATATATGGAAGCAACCTAGGTTTCCATCCATAGATGAGTGGATAAAGAAGAGTTACATATATGTATACACATATATATACATCTACATTCACATACACATGATGGAATATTACTCAGCAATAAAAAAGAACAAAATCTTACCATTTGCGACAATGCAAAAAATGTAACTGGATCACTCTCTTATACCATATATAAAAATAAATTCAAAATGGATTAAAATACTTAAATGTAAGAGCTAAAACCATAAACCTCCTAGAAGAAAATACAGGACATAAACTCTTTTACATCTGTCCTAGCAATACTTTCTTCAGATATGTCTCCACAAACAACAGGAAAAAAAGCTGTTAAATAGACCTGGAGGGTATTATACCAGTGAAATAAGTTAGAGAAAGAAAGACAAATACCCTATAATTTCACTTATATAGTGGAATTGAGAAAAAACAAAACCAACAAAACAAATCAGAAACACATTCATAGATACAGAGAACAGACTGCTGGTTGTCCGAAGGCAGGGGTGGATGAAAGAAAAGATGAAAGAAATTAAGGTATGAACTTTAAGTTATAAATAAGTCACAGGGATGTAATACACGGCACAGGGAATGTAGGCATTAATATCATAATAGTTTTGTATGATGACTTACAGCTACTGGATTTATCACGGTGATCTCACAGTAAGGATATGAACACAAATGTCAAATAGCTATGCTGTATCTTTGAAATAATATAATATAGTATGTCAACTATACATTAATTAAATTATATATGTAAATATAAGAATAATACAATACTTTAAAATATTTTTTCACTCATTAATTATTACGGTAATTATTAGATTACTTTGACTAGAATCTGCATCATTAAAAATTGAGTACACAGAGCTGTGCTATAGGAACCTGCCATTTCCTTTTAGCAGGCACTTGGAACTGGATCATCAGTGCCTTTGGGAAAGTATACAAGCCTGATGATGAGCCTCCAACAGGAGTTTCAAACAGTAAAAAGAAAGAGTTAGTTAGAACAGAAGTACTAGAAGTAAAGGTGGGCTGCTACCCCAGGAGGCTAAGGCGGGCAGTACATATGATATATTGGGTGAGGTCCCAGGTGACCTGGAAGAAGGGGAAACTGTTACAATTTTCACCCAGGGTCTTTTCCTTAGTACTGGCAAAGCACTGAAATGTAATTCTAGCAATGAATTCTATAATCAATAGAAATCAATAATCCAAATAATTTTGACATCAAAAATCATCTGTCCTACTTTACATTACATGACATACCTTCTGAAAACACTCCGATACCAGTAATGCCCTCCCATCCACAATAGCTCTGGTGAGTCTAAAAGGAACAGTTTCAGGAGTAGGAAGGATTTTACCCTGTTCAAAATCAACCCCTAAGTAAAAAATACAGTGAGGTTAGGAGGTTCCATACCTGACTGACTTTCCTCCCAACTGCCATGTGAACTTTGTAGAGGCACCAAATAATTTGTCACCTATATCCCCTCAGAACTACAGCACACAGTAATTTATTCTGTTTCTGCTCTGCCTGACCTCCTCTTCTCCACCACTGTTTAGGAGGTCTGCCTCAAACAAACATTAACTACCTCATGACAATGTAGTAAAAATGAACATTTTCTACCAGGGTTGTCCAACCTTTTGGTGTCTCTGGGCCACACTAAAAGAAGAGTTGTCTTGGGCCACACATTAAATACATAAACACTAATAAAAACTGATGAGAAAATAAAAAGTTTTAAGTAAATTTATGATTTTGTGTGGGGCCTTATTCTTAGCCATCCTGGGCCACATGCAGCCTCTGGGCCTTGGGTTGGACAACCCTGAGCCTTTATTATTACATATATCCCTGACCACAGGTTACTTATAGCAATAAAAGATCATTATGACATAGTTAAAGTATCATGTACATTACAATTAAATTTGTACTGTAATACATACTGTATTACTTAATACTGTAATATCTCACAGTCAATATACTCTAATGCATACAGAACTTTGTAAACCAATAACACAATTAGAAACTTTCTTGCCAAACTGAAAATTAATCTTGGCATAAGCACATGGACTCTTTCCTTCTTCTGGACAGTGAAGACAACAGTCTACAGACCTTCTTCTTAAGAAAGATGGAGACATAAAACTGAAGGTGAAAGAAAAGAAAGCAGGAGAGGCCTTTATGTAGTTTGAGGCTTGAGCAAAGGGAGTCTAATAATGAAAAAAACTATAGCTTGAAACAGATGAAATTGCCAATATTAAACCAATTTTGATTAAAAAATTGATTTCAAAAGATTTAACCTAATAGAAAGGAATTTAGTTTAATAAAAAAATCAAAATGATTAATGGTGAATTACCTTAATTTCCATAGTAGGAACAACAAACTCTTCTATATTCTTAAGTTTAGTAACTGGCTGGTCTGTTGGAATTTTTATGTCTTCTGTATTTAAAATAAAGAGGTTTTACCAAAAATTGAGGAACAGCACTGAAGGTAAAGCACTGTTCAGGAGATGCCACAGACCTGACCTGTGGCTATTCCATGGTTTAGGCCCAGATTTAGAAATGGAGACCCAGGGGCTTGGGACACAGTGTAGCTCAGGGTCAGAGCATGCAATGTGTAACACGGCTTACAATGCATTTGCAGGTTACCTGGCACTGGTTATTAGACCATATTCCATCTGAGGGGGTAGATTGAGCACCTTATTTATAATAATTACATGCTTTTAAAAATAATTACATAAGATAATTACACAATATACACTTGTCATATTACAATTCAAAGTGACTAAAGGACATGACCATATTTTTTGTTTGCTTAGAGAAACACAATGAGAAGTGTCATTCTGATTTCAAAGTAATAAGAATTTAAATATGAAACTATGATTCTGAACAGAAAAAGAAATACATATGGGGGGAGAGATACTTATAAGAGAAAGCATATAACCAAAAATTACAGCAGCTTATAATTATTTGAACAGACACTTCAAGAAGAGTGATGGGTTGCATGCAAAGCATTCCATGGAAGAAATGGAGGCCTTTTGACTTTTAACCCCAAAGGCACAGTGAGTAACTAACAGAAACTTACAAAACCTTTGACCCTGCAGACTATCAGTTATTCAGTTAAAGGAATTGTTTCTATGCAATTCTCTGGAACAGAAGATTACCCAGAGAACTCAACTAATTAATGTAGTGTGTCATCTAATATCAGTCTCACAAAGAGATATTAAGTGAAAAAGTGAAGGGTGTTGAACCTATTAGAGAAAAAAAAATTAAGTTTTGGATCACATGTGGATTGTAATCATCAGGACTTTCATATCTGTAATTACAGCATTGTTTGTGATTTTAAAGAGATTTACATATTATTCTCTGTAATTAATATATCCTTACAGAGAATAACATAGGAAGAAAGGAACACTCATTTTCTTTTAAGCACATACTTTTCTGAGTCTTCCACTGTTTGGCATCAAAGTTTGCTAACAAAATATAAGCATCACAAAGTGTCTTAACTCTTCTGACCATCTGAGGTCTCCTGCTTCTGATAGTACAGATTATTTTGTTTGCAGTCTTGATTCAATCTTATTAATAAAAACCAAACAAAAAACAATGCATAAGAAAATACCTGACACTTCAACTTTTCAGTTATAATAAGAAAAGAAAAAAGATTGTATGCACACACGTAGACAACAAAAGGACTATAATCTCTCAATCTAAACCAAACAATCCCCATAGGAATGAAATACATAAAAGGTATAATAATCTCCAAAGTAAATAGTGTGGGTGCCTTTCAAAATCTACTTTTTATTTGCTCAGTGCTGTGAGGAAAAAAAATGTGAAATGTTATTATTACATCCTATGCTTTGAGGAATATTCAGAAATTTTGAACCAATGTTAGGTTGCATCCTAATCACAAAGAATTTGCAAACTGAATACAATCACAACACACATTCTTAAAATCCCTGAGACTTAAGAAAATAACATTGTGTGAAAACATGAATATCACAATTCAAAAAGTTATGTATGTTTAATCTAAATACAACTTCAAGCTAAGAACTTTCTTTAGGTGCATTTTTAGTTATTCTACTGCTTATTGCTGTCTCTGGTTTAGTCAGAGATTCTCTTTGTTTACATTTGCTAAGGCCAGATGAAGCTGCCAATCATGAGTTGCCCATAGCTATGGCTGTCTGAATCATCCAAATAGTTTCAGTGGAGGAATGTTCACGCTTAAAGCAAAACTTGATGCAGATTTGTTGCTCTATCTGCTCAGTCATTTTGAATGTAGTGGCCACACAGTACACATGCTCACTCACGGTGCCTACCACCCCCACTGACTAGTATGGTGAAGTTGTCATTGCTCATGCAAGTGCATTACAGCTGACTCTCCTTGGCCTCCAGCTTTCACCAGTGTTGTGTAAACCATTCTCATTATATTAACAGTGGCTGAACTTTTTCCAAACAGACCTTATACATAACCCATAACACCGAGGGACTTAATTCTAAGCTTTTCAAGCACAGGGTAGAGTATTGAGTTGGAAAAGACAACTTGCTTTCTTCATGCCATTGACTTCAGAAACTTCAGAATTTTCAAGCCATAGGGAACAAAGATGAAATGTCCACGTACCATACCCTTCTCCACTTAACAGGTAACTGATGTAATTTTCTATTGCTTTACATAAGAAACGTTTCTGATCTTCTTTCAGTGCATGGAGTGGAGTGTACTTTTATCCAGCTCAAGCCATCAAATTTTACAGAACTACAAAATCATACATGAATGAAACAATATGAATGAAAATCAGAAAAAGCAAAATTCTAAGGACTATAAAGGAAACAAACTTATTTTTTGTCGTTTTTACTTTTTGTCTTAAAATAAGCTTGTGCAATTCAAAAGTTATCCTAAGCAACCAAAGACAAAGTGGAATCTACCTAAGGTATTTAGTTAACTTTATTCTCTACACACACAAATATACAGACCAAGGGCAGCCTGAGTAAAAGGTTTAATTATATCAAAAAGGGTAACTTTTTTGAATTTAATTTCAACACCTACCACTTTTCATCTGATACCTACAAACCAAAAAAAGCAAAACAGCCTTGGCTGGTGTAACTCAGTGGATTGAGCACAGGCCTGCAAACCAAAAGGTCACTGGTTGGATTCCCAATGAGGGCACATGACTTGGTTGCGGGCCAGGTCCCCAGGTGGGGGGGGTGCACGAGGGGCAACCACACATTGATATTTCTCTCCCTCTCTTTCTTCTTCCTTTAATAAATAAATAAATAAATAAAAATTTTTAAAGGCAAAACAAAAAGCTAACATCCTTATATCTACCATCAACATAGAAGCAGAGCATGAATTCATGCTCTGGGTTCTGTGTATCTGTATATACATAGTTGTGTATGTCTGTACATCTTGTCACTTATATTTACATACAGTTAGTGAGCTGTCATTGGTCTGAATTTTATGTTCCTTACAAAGGCCCATGTCCTCTTTGGCCCTTTTCAGGAGAGCTTGCTTGTTTTCAAATTCTGATCTCATGTAGTTTTCAATTCTCTGGTACTGAGTATCTGAGAACCGTGCTAATGAGAGAAATGACTTCATTTTTCCATTTCTTTTATATTGTTGACACTGTTATAGATGTCCCCTATTCCCTCATTTCACCTACCTCTACCCAGCCTGCACCTCCTTCCCCTGACCATCACCACACTATTTTCTGGTTCTGGGGTCTATACATATCATTACTTCCTTTGTCATAATTTCCAGCAACTTCCACCACCTTCAAGAAAACACAATCCACTTATATTGTATTTATGGGTATTAAAGACATCTAATCACTCAGGTAACGAAATCCCTACACTAACATTTATCTTATTTATGTATCACCTACAGTATAAGAAGTACAGGGTTTTCTTGACCTTTCAAAACAACTGATAGCAACAGCTAATAGTTGTAAAGAACTGTGCAAAAACAAAGGGCTCTATAAAATTTAAAGACAATCGTATTATGATTTTCATGTTACACTTCTTTAGTTAGGTAACTATTTCCAAAATCAGTTAAAATAAAGAAATAGCTGGAGTACTGAAGTCCTAGTACTATTTATTGGGGGTTTGGACTACAAATGAATAGCAAAGACTGACTTGCACATTCCTTAATCAGCTAGTTTTGTTGATAAATAAATGGAGACATGATCGGAAACAACTTGTTGAAAGAGTAGCTGCTGGTGGGAAATAAAACACATTGGAGCTTACTTTCAAAATATAATTCTTTAGTTTCATTCTGCCCTAAAGTTATCTAGAGCCCAACTGTAATAATATATGAAAAAGTGAAATCATACTTTATTTGCCTCCAAAATAAATTTTATCTTGATGAAGAAGATCAAGTATATTCATGCTAAACAACTGTCTTAGGGCTGCTAGAAAGTCTTACCTTTTCTAGGCAGGTCTACATGATGACTGCAGGGTTTTCTAAGCAGGTTTCTGCTAACCTGTTGCCACAAACCCTCAGACATTCTGTGTATATAAGCTTTGGGGTCATGCTGTGTATGAAAAGCAAAATCTTAAAATGTAATTCATTACCAGGACTAAGCAAAAATATCTTCCATTTAAGGGAAAAAATGCAAGTTAACAATGCTTTTTTAATCTGTTTTTGCTATATAATTATTTTAGTAATCCAAGTAATAACTTTATGAAATAATTATTCTTTAATGTTTATTATTATTATCATTATTATTGGAGCAACTCATAATTATTACATACTTTGTATATGCCAGGTATTTCCTAAGGACTGTATATCTATTAATTCATTTAATCCTATGAAATGAGTATGATTATCTTTCATTTGCAGGGTAGAAACTAAAACTGAGGTACAAAGACAGTAGGTAACTCTCTTACTCCAGGACACATACTGTGAAGCAATATTTAGACAGCATATCATATTGGCCCCCAGTGCTTTGGGATAATTATGAATTCTCTAATAATGGAAGATGTCATACAAGTATCCATTACCAAAAGTAGAGTATTCTGGCATTCACAAATCAGGTGTATAACAGAAGAACACCATGATGACTAAAAACATCTAACACTTCCTAAGTCCTACAAATGCCTCTACTTGTATCCACTGTGTGCTGGAGACACAAATTCGTAGGACCAAAACTAATACCTCCCAAAATGATCCTAGAGCAGGAGGTATCAAACTTTTTAATCTCAGGAACTCTTTTACATTCTTACAAATTACTGAAGACCCTAAAGAGCTTCTGTTTAGGATTATATCTATTGATATTTATCATATATGAAACTAAAACTGAGAAAGAATCAAATATATATTATTTATTTAAATAACAATAATAAATCTAATATATATCCTAAATAACATTAAAAATAACCACAGTTGTCAAAACAACATTTAGTGAGAAAATGATATTGAATTGTATTCTGCAAATCTCTTTGATATCCAGGTTACTAGGAATAACTGAATTAATACCTTTGCCTCTTCATTTGTTTTGTTGTGATATGATGAAGTACATGAAAAAATCTACCTTATACAAGTATGTAGTTGGAAAAGGAAGGAATGTACATTAATGGTCTTTGCAGATATGTGAAAATTTTTTCTCTGATACCTCAAAAAGTTCACTGTACTTCATGAGAGTATGAGAGAAAAAAAATTTTACTGTAAGTATAGAAATAGTTTTGATTCATGGATACCCTGAATAGATTTGGAGATCCTCAGGAATCTCTATGCCACACTTGAAGGACTGCTGTTCACCAGCTCATCAAACTTCACCTCTGCCTCTTTTCCTTAAAACTCCCAATCAGAAAGTGAGTCAGTATTATTCTCTAGGGGTTTCTTAAGGACTCCTATCCTCTCTTTAGTTGAAGACATCTTTCATTCAGAGGAAAAGTTTCTAGATTTGCGGCACTAAGGACTGCCAATATTCTTATTAATGAAAGCAGACAGCAGTTTTGTTCCTTCATTTTCTAGTTAAGAGAAGTCACATCAATGGCTGTGCCTTTGACTATGCAATTTCAAAACACCATTTTGTTTCCGGAGTCTAAAATTTCCTTCTTTTCTATTCATAAGGCATATTGATTCAGTTTAGCATAAAAGTATGGTGCTGTTAGTAAATTATACCCTCTTTCCTTCCCCTTATAATAATAATATGACTCAGCATGACAGGCCTACAAGGGGCCCGAGAGACCATCAAATATAAATTCCCCATTTTATAAATGAGGAAAGTGAGGACCCCCCAAATAAGTGACTTTCTCAGGGTCAAAGAATCCAAACTGAGATCTGTAGCATCCAGAAAAGCTGCTTTAGCTCATTTTCCAATATTCTGGATCAGTTCCATCTCACCAACATAAGAGCCAATCTCCCCGAGACAGCTCTCTAAAATCATTGACAGTCACTGAGTAAAGACAACTAAATGTTTAATATGAACATTCAGTACTATAAAGTATGAATCAGTCAACAGGAAAATTCACTGGGGATACAACAATAAACAAGAGAACAGGCCCACCTTTAGGGAGCCTCTAGTATAGCGTGGCAGAGTCTCTATAAAATGGCACTAATGCCAACATAATGTGAGAATTGAGTATTGTATGCTATGGCAAAAAAAAAAAAAACAAAAAACGAAGAAACACTTTTATCTGGGGTAGAAAAGCTAAAACATTGTAAAAAGGAAAACACACATAAAGTAAAATTTTAAAAACTTGAATTTTTACATTCAATATTTTTGAAAATGTTTATTTTAATAAGACCACAGTTCACTAGACTAATCAACTTACATCTTGATAGAAGGGAAGAAACAAACCCACTGCTGGTATCTCTTTTGATTTTTTTTTCCTGAAATGTGTATTTTATTTTTTTAATTTTTAAATTTATCCTAATCGTTGTTCTTGTACAGTTTTCTGTCTTCTACTCCCATCCCAGCCCACTGCCCCAGCCCTCCCCACAGCCCTCCAATTTCTACCCTGCCCCATAGTTTTTGTCCATGTGTCTTTTATACTTGTTGCTCTAAACCCTTCCCCTTTCCCCCTGAAACTCCTCCCCTCTTCCCTCTGGTGACTATCAACCCCTTCTCAATTTCAGTGTCTTTCGTTATATTATGCTTGTTTGTTTGTTCTGTTGATTAGGGTCCTGTTAAAGGTGAGATCATGTGGTATTTGTCTTTCAATGCCTGGCTTATTTCGCTTAGCATGATGCTCTCCAGTTCCATCAATGCTGTTGCAAAGGGTAGGAGCTCTTTCTTTCTGCTGCATAGAATTCCATTGTGTAAATGTACCATAGTTTTTTGATCCATTTATTTACTGATAGGTGCCTAGGTTGCTTCCAACATTTGGCTATTGTAAATTGTGCTGCTATGAACATTGGGGTGCATAGGATCTTTTGGATTGGTGTTTCACGGTTCCTAGGATATAATCCTAGCAGTGGAATTGCTGGGTCAAAAGGTAGATCCATTTTTAGTTTTCTGGGAAAATTCCATACTGCTTTCCATAGTGGTTGTACCAGTCTGCAATCCCACCAAAAGTGCACTAGGGCCCCCTTTTCTCCACAACCTCTCCAACACTTGTTGTTTGTTGCTTTGTTTATGATGGCCATTCTGACTGGTGTGAAGTGGTATCTCATTGTGGTTTTAATTTGCATCTCTCTGATAGCTAGCGATATTGAGCATCTTTTCATGTGTCTCTGGATCCTCTGTATGTCCTCCTTGGAAAAGTGTTTGTTCAAGTCTTTTGCTAATTTTTTAATTGGGCTGCTTGTCTTCTTAGAGTGGACTCTGGTAAGTTCTTTATATATTTTGGAGATTAAACCCTTCTCTGAAGTATCATTGGCAAATATGTTTTCCCATACAGTTGGTTCTCTTTTTATTTTAATACTGTTTTCTTTAGCCATGCAGAAGCTTTCTATTTTATGAGATCTCATTTGTTTATTCTTTCCTTTATGTCCCTTGCTTTAGGGGACATATCAGTAAAAATGTTGCTGCGTGAAATATCTGAGATTTTCCTGCCTATGTTCTCCTCTAGGACTTTGATGGTGTCACGGCTTATATTTAAATCTTTTATCCACCTTGAATTTATTTTTGTGTATGGTGTAAGCTGGTGTTCGAGTTTCATTTTTTTGCATGTAGCTGTCCAGTTCTCCCAACACAAATTGTTGAAGAGGCTACTTTTACTCCATTTCATGTTGCTGCCTCCTTTGTCAAATATTAATTGACTATAGAGAATTGGGTTTATTTCTGGGCTCTCTGTTCTATTCCACTGGTCCATGTGCCTGTTTTTGTGCCAGTACCAGGCTGTTTTGATTACAGTGGCCTTGTAATACAGCTTGGTGTCAGGTATTGTGATCCTTCCTATTTTGCTCTACTTTCTCAAAATTGCTGCAGCTAATCGAGGTCGTTTATGGTTCCATATAAATTTTTGAAATGTTTGTTCTATGTCTGTGAAATATGCCATTGGTACTTTAATAGGTATTGCATTGAATCTGTAAATTGCTTTGGGTAGTATGGACATTTTCATGAGGTTAATTCTTCCAATCCATGAACACGGTATATGTTTCCATTTATTTGTGTACTCCTTGATTTCTTTCTTCGGTATTGTGTAGTTTTCTGCATACAGGTCTTTTACCTCCTTGGTTAGGTTTATTCCTAGGTATTTTATTTTTCTTTTTGTTATATCAAATGGGCTTTTTTTCTTGATTTCTGATTCTGATGTTTCATTGTTGGTATACAAAAATGCCTTTGATTTTTGGATATTGACTTTGTATCTGGCTGTTTGGCCAAATTCATTTATTAGGTTGAGCAGCTTTTTGGCCAAGTCTATAGGATTTTCTATGTACACTATCATGTCATCTGCAAACAATGATAGTTTTGTTTCCTCCTTTCCAATTTGTATGCCTTTTATTTCCTTTTCTTGTCTAATCGCTGTGGCTCATACTTCCAACACTATATTGAATAGAAGTGGTGAAAGTGGATAACCTTGTCTTGTTCTTGATGTTAGTGGAAAAGATTTTAGTTTTTGCCCATTGAATATGATGTTGGCTGTAGGTCTCTCATATACAGCCTTTATGTTGAGGAATGCTCCCTCTATTCCCACTTTGTTGAGTGTTTTTATCATAAATGGGTGCTGTACCTTATCAAATACTTTTTCTGCATCTATTGATATGATCATGTGATTTTTGTCTTTGCTTTTGTTTATGTGATGTATTACATTTACTGATTTGAGAATGTTGAACCATCCTTGCATCCCTGGGATGAATCCCACTTGTTCATGGTGTATGATCTTTTTAATGTATTGTTAGATGTGATTTGCCAATATTATGTTGAGAATTTTAGCGTCTATGTTCATCAGCGATATGGCCTGAAGTTTTCTTTCTTTGTTATGTGTTTACCTGGCTTGGGGATCAGAATGATGCTGGCTTCATAAAAAGAGTTTGGGAGTCTTCCATCATTTTTATTTTTTCAAAAAGTTTGTGTAGGATAGGGGTTAGCTCTTCCTTAAATGCTTTGTAAAATTCTCCTCTGAAACCATCTGGTCCAGGGCTTCTGTGTGTCAGGAGTTTTTTGATTACTGCTTCAATTTCATTTCCCGTTATTGGTCTGTTCAGGCATTGTGCTTCTTCATTGAGTTTTGGAAGATTATATTTTTCTACAAACTTGTCCATTTTACCTAGGTTTTCAAATTTCTTGGCATACAGTTTTTCATAGTAATTTCTTACAATCCTTTGTATTTCTGTGATGTCAGTTGTAATCTCTCCTCTTTCATTTCTGATTGTGTTTATTTGGGTCCTCTCTCCTTTTTTTCTAGATGAGCCTGCTTTAAGGCTTTTCAATTTTGTTTATCTTTTCAAAGAATGAGCTATTGGATTCACTGATCCTTAGAATTGTGCTTTTAGTCTCTATGTCATTTAATTCTGCTCTAATCTTGGTTATTTCCTTCATTCTACTTGCTCTGGGCTGTCTTTGTTGTTGTTCCTTGAGTTCTTGTAGGCTTAGGGTTAAGTTGTTTGTTTGAGATGTTTCTATCTTTTTTAGGTAGGCCTGTATCGCTAAGAACTTCCCTCTGAGGACTACCTTTGCTGTGTCCCATAAGATTGGGATCATTGTGAGTTCATTTTCATTTGTTTCCAGAAACTTTTTGATTTCCTCCCTAATTTCATTCTTGACCCATTCATTGTTTAATAGCATGCTATTCAATCTCCATGATTTTGAGGATTTTGGGTTTTTCCCCTTGGGGTTGGTTTCTAGGTTCAGTCCCTTGAGGTCAGAGAAAATGCTTGGTATGATTTCAATTTTCTTGAATTTGTTGAGGCTAGTTTTGTGTCCTATCATGTGGTCTATCTTTGAGAATGTACCTTGAAAAGAATGTGTATTTAGTTTCTTTGGGATGAAGGGCTCTATATATATCAGTTAAGTCCATTTCATCTAGAGTGTTGTTCAATGCCACAATATCTGTGTTGATATTTTATTTAGAAGATCTGTCCATTTTTGACAGTGGGATGTTAAAATCCCCTACTATAATTGTGTTGCTGTCAATATCTTTCTTGAAGTCTTCTAAGATTTTCTTTATGTATTTGGGTGCTCCTATGTTGGGTGCACATATATTTACAATGTTTATGTCTTCTTGGTGGATTCTTCCCTTGAGTATTATGAAGCGACCTTCTGGGTCTCTCTTTATGGCTCTTCTTTTGAAGCCTATTTTGTCTGATATGAGTATTGCTACCCGGCATTTTTTCCTGTCCATTTGCTTGGAAAATTTGTTTCAAGCCCTTCACTTTGAGTCTGTGTAGGTCTTTTGTCCTGAGGTGGGTCTCTTGTAGGCAGCATATGTGTGGGTCCTGCTTTCTTATCCATTCAACTACTCTATGCCTTTTGATTGGAGCATTTAATTCATTTACATTTAAGGTTATTATTGATAGGTACTTATTCATTGCCATTTTTGTACCTGTGTTTCTTTCTCTCTTTCTCTCCTCTCTCTCTCTCTCTCTCTCTCTCTCTCTCTCTCTCTCTCTCTCTCTGTCTCTCTCTCTCTCTCTGTCTCTCTCTCTCTCTCTTCCTTCCTTCCTTTCCTTAAAGCAGTCCCTTTAGTATCTCTTGCAGAACTGGTTTGGTAGAGGTGTATTCCTTTAGACATCTTTTGTCTGGGAAGCTCCTTATTTGGCCTTCTATCTTGATTGAAAGGCTTGCTAAGTAAAGTAGTCTTGGTTGCAGGCCTTTAGTTCTCATTACTTGGAATATATCTTGCCATTCTCTTTTGGCTTGGAGCGTTTCCAATGAGAAGTCAGTTGCTAACCTTAGCGGGGCTCCCTAGTATGTTACTTCCTTTTTCTCCCTTGCTACCTTTAAAATTCTGTCTTTGTCTTGGAATTTTGCCATTTTAATTATGATGTGTCTTAAAGTGGGTCTCTTTGGGTTCCTCTTGATTGGGACTCTCTGTGTTTCCTGGATTTGTGTGATTTTTTCTTTCATCAAATTAGGGAAGTTTTCCATCTTTACTTTTTCAAATAGATTTTCTAGCCCTTGCTCTTCTTCTTCTCCTTCTGGTATACCTATGATACGGATATTATTATGTTTCATATTGTCTTGCATTTCTCTTAATCCTTATTCATTCTTTCTGAGCCTCTTTTCCTTTTCTTGGCTCTTTCTGGGTGTTTTTTTTTTTTCCTACTGTGTCCTCCAGCTCGCTGATCCGATCTTCTGCTTCATTAATTCTGCTTTTCATTCCTTCCACTGTGTTCTTCAGTTCAGAAATTGTATTTTTCATTTCCTCTTGTCCCTTGTTGATAGTTTCTATTTCCTTTTTTATGTTGATATAGTTTACAGTGAGGTCCTCATAGCTTCCCTGTAGTTTCTGGTAGCTCATTGAGAGCTCATGGAGCTTCCTGTCAACCATTGCTTTTCACTCAAAATCTCATAGTTGAGTTGCCTCCATTTCATTTAGCATTCTTTCTGTGGCTTCCTCCTTTTCTTTCATTTGGGAATTGTTTCTTTGTCTTCCCATTGTTTGTGAGACTCTTCTTGTTAGCCTCACTTCTTAAATTGATGTGTTCTGGCTCTCTGGGTTTATGGTGTGAATTTGTGTGGTAGAATACCTGTGAGATTCAGTGGTGCAGTCTCCTTTGGGTACCCTGGTGTTCACAGCTTCCACCGTCTCAGCTGTTGAAATGCCCCCTCTTTGGGACCAACTCTGGTTTTTTCACAGTTCCAGGGGTTTTTTGTTTTGTTTTGTTTTGGTTTGGTTTTGTCTCACTCATGGGTATTTAAAAAGAGAAAAGAGGAAGAAAAAAGAAAAGAAGAAAAAAATGAAAAGAGAAGAAAAAAGTAGAAAGAAAAAGAAAAGAAAAAAGAGGAAGGAAGAAGAGATAAGATTGGAAAGAAAGGAAGACGGAATAAAACAAGAAAGAGGTAATGAGAAGCAAAAGGAGTTGAGTGATAAAAAAGATAAAAATAATTACAAATAATTAAAAAAAAAAAAAAACCAACTCTTGCTGTTATCAATCTTGCCAAGCTGGTTTTTCTGGTCTTGCTGGCTGCAATGGCTGAGATTTGACAGTATTGCTTTTTTCCCTGTTCAGCACTCAGTTATCTTTGGGCTACTGTCCTGAGAGCTAGCCCGGGGCCTCTCTGCACAGGGCATCAGGCAGGCATATCTTGTGAGGCAGCATACGCTTACCTAGGTCACGCGCAGGCGCTTATGATCTCCCAGCCTTCCATACAGGGGCACCAACTGTCACTCAGGCGCCAAGCGACCACAGTGCAGGTCCCCCGGTGGCTCACTGGCGCTGATGGATCCCCACACAGCCATATGCAATTGTGTGTGGGCACCAACAGTCGTGCAAGCTCTGACACACAGTCCTCCCAGGGCTATGAGACCTTAACTCCTCTCTGTGAGATTTCAAGCAACCAGGTTTATCCTGGTGCTGCCAAGACCTTGTTTGGCTGATGAGGAGTAGTTGACCTGGCTCCCTCCCTAGAGTCTTATGGTGAGCACTGGCCCGGGACCTCAGCCCCCTGCCATGGTCTCCATGCTGCTGGAGTACTCTCCTTACAGTCTGGTTTTTCAATGTCCACTGCAATTTTTGATCTCCTGTTTTCAAATATGCTGTGTTTTTGATGTCTGTTTGCTCTGTTCCACCATAAATCGGCCAGGTTTTTCTCCTGTGTGTAGGGGGAAGTGGAATGTGCTTCTTCCATGCCACCATCTTCCTTCCTCTCCCTTTTGATTTTTTTTTAAAGATTTTATTTATTTATCTTTAGAGGGGAAGGGAAGGAGAGAGAGGGAGAGAAATATCAATGTGTGGTTGCCTCTCGAGCGTCCCCTGCTGGGAACTGGCCTGCAACCCAGGCATGTGCCCTGACTGGGAAGCAAACCGCAATCCTTTGGTTCGCAGGCCCGCGCTCAATCCACTGAGCTACACCAGCCAGGGCCCTTTTGATTTTTAAAGTCACTGCTGGTAACAGAAAAACCACAACTGAGAATGACAAAGCCATATGAATCACATACCTTGAGAAAAGCTCCCCCATGTTTTTGAGCTATCCCATGGCCAATGGCCTGAAATCTGCTCAGTGTGGGGTACAGTGAATACACAGACTCGAGGCTGCCCTTACACAGCTCTTCCACTTCTTTTACTCTAGTGACAAAAGAAACAAGACAACTAGAAAACTAAGAAAAGGTTTTCAGGAAAGTCAAAGTTCAAACCTGTTATCAAAGAGTTCTGATCATAGGCTCTGATTCTGACCTAACAATACTGATATTCGCATCCGTAGTACAACGCAGTGAAAACAAAGTCTGAAATCTGACAGACCTGGATCTGAGTGCCAGTGCTGCCCCTTATGGCTGCATAACTTTGGGCCCATTACTGGTTTCCTGTGAATCTAAGTAAGCTCTTCCCTTCCAGAATTACCTTGGTGCTTAGAAAATACATTTGAAAGAGCCTAAGAGGCAAGAAGATAATAAGCACTTAAATGGTAACAACATTATTTCTATAACAAAATATAGGATTTAATAGGTAACTAGCTACTGCTAAACAAAAAACAATGGTACAATTGTTTAGTCTATTACACATAAGTACTTTCTGGTGCAGTGTCTCATTTGCATCCCATGACAAGCCTGTAAGTATTGATCATTAGTGACCACTTTATTAAAAACAACACTAATATTAAGAGAGGCAAATTCTATACAACTACTAAAGGAGACAAGATTAAAACTCTCAGTGTACTGGTCAAGGAAGAATACAAAGGAGTGGTAACCAACAAAACTTATTTGAGAGTTCAGCATAAAAGTATGACTGGGGGTACAAAAAAAATTGTTTTTATGTTTTTTAAAAATATTTTATTTATTTATTTTTAGAGAGAAAGGGAGGGAAAGAGAGAGGGAGAGAAACATCTCTGTGTGGTTGCCTCTTGTGTGCCATCAGCTGGGGACCTGGCCCACAACCCAGGCCAGTGTTCTGACTGGGAAAAAAACCTGCAACCCTTTGGTTCACAAGCCAGCACTCAATCCACTGAGCTTCACCAGCCATGGAATGAGTTTTTGTTTCAAGATAAAATATATTTAAACCACATAAACAAAGAGAAATGTATTACATTAGAAAATGTAAATATTTATGTAAGTACTTAGTATATAAGCATGCTCCTACATGTAAAACAAATAAGTAAATAAATAAAAACATCATTATACATAGGTATCTTTGACAAATGTGCATTAAAGAATTCTCTATCACATGACTTAAAAAAAACAAAGAATTTTTTTCAAGATACAGAAAACAGTTGTTAAGGTAGACACACCCACAGTCCTTGTTAAGACATGTTGCAGAAAAAAAAGCTCATCTGAGCACTTGTTTCTCAGATGTGTATAAGCCATAAAACTGTTAATCACTGGATATTGCTCCCCCCATTTTCATTGTTTGAGTTTTCTTTCTAGTTCATATGAATTTTTGTTATATGAGGAATTTTTTTGTTTTTTTAAAGTATTTTTATTGACTGTGCTATTACAGTTTTCACAATGTTCCCCCGTTATCCCCCATCCACCTTGTCTCCCCAACCATCCAGCATTCCCCCCACTTGGTTCATGTCAATTGGTTGTACATATAAGTTCTTTGAGTACTCTGTTTCCTATACCATTTTTATCTCTCCCCATCTATTTTATGCCTACTAATTATGTTTCTTCTTCCCTGTACCTTTTCCCCACATTCCTCCCTTCTCCCTCTTTATTGTAACCCCCCCATGTGATGTCCATTTCTCTGATTCTGTTCCTGCTCTAATTGTTTGCTTCATTTTTGTTTTCATTGTTTTTCTTTTCTTTTAGGTTCATTTGTTGATCATTGTGGGTTTGTTGTCATTTTATTGTTCATATTTTTATCTTCTTTTTCTTAGATAAGTCCTTTAACATTTCATGTAATAAGGGAACTCCTTTAACCTGGTTATGATGAACTCCTTTAACCTATCCTATTATTGTTTTGAGAGGAGGACAAGAATGACAAGGAAACATCCTGACAACAGCCACCAAGTCCTTATTCTACTTCACCAGTGCAAATCCACGCACTGAAATCATTTGTCAAGTTTTCAGAAAAATAGCCATGATAGTAAATGTTAAAATACAATAAATTTATTTTATACTACCTATCATATTTGAGACTTTCTTAAAATATGGAGAATTCTCTGTCTCTTAGAGACTGCAAAGCATTGTACAATGATTCTTGGTAACTGGCTCTTTCTAGTCCTTTGCTGTGAGATTATTTAAAAAATAAAAAAATACATTTAAAAACAAAGAGTCTTAATATATGCATGTATAAATAATTTCACCGAGACAAAATTTTAAAACTAAAATTACCATATTTTTAGGACTATAAGATGCACCAGACCATAAGATGCACCTAGGTTTTAGAGGAGAAAAATAAGAAAAAAATTTTGAAGCAAAAAATGTGGTAAAATATTTAATAACCTGAGACCCTGCTCCACCATGGCCCCTGCCCAACAGCAAGCCAGGTAAGCTACATTCGAACTATAAGACACATCTCCCTTTTCCTCCTAAATTTGGGGGGAGTGCATCATATAGTCTAAAAAAATATGGTAATATTTCTCCATTTTTTAAAAAAAAAGCATTTCTAGAAATTTCAGTACAAAATACAAAGAATTAGGTCATTTAAATTCTTCAAGAAAAAAATAAATTTCTCACATATTGTGCCTGGTTCTAAATATGCTATAATTCTCACTTATTTATTCTAAACACCTCCTGTGTGTGTCAGGAACTAGGCACCTGCTTCTAGATGCAGAGAAGTCAGATCACAGCAATAAATAAGAAAAATACCATGTAGTGACAAGGAACATGCAGAGCATTAAAAAAGAGTAACAAAAGAGAATGACTAATTTAGAATGAGTTGTTAGGAAAAGTCTTTCTGAGATGTGGCATTATTAAATTAGAATCTGAATGACAAGAAACCTTACACATGATAACAGGGATAAAAGACATATGTAAGTAAGGTTTAGGCAGAAACAGCCTGGCCTGATGAAGAAACAGAGAAAGCCCATGGATCTGAAATAGAGCAGGCAAAGGGAAGAATAGCGCATGGTGATTTACAGAGGCAGGCAGGAACAGCTCACACACTAAAATATTTTAAAAATATGAAAGCATGTATCTAATTTTGCAGCAAACTTAATAATTTGAAATTTGAAAGATATTCCAATTAATGATTTAAATTTAAAAAAAAAATTTAAATAAAAAATTTAAATCTATTTTTAATTTATTTATTCTTTTAGAGAGAGGGGAATGGAGAGAAAGGCAAAGAAACATGGCCACATGCCCCTCGCATGCCCCTATCCAGAGACCTGGCCTGCAACCCAAGCATGTGCCCTGACTGGGAATCGAACAAGTGACCTTTCAGTTCACAAGCCAGGTCTCAACATACTGAACCACACTGGCCAGGGCTGATTTAATTTTTGTTGTTTAGATTTTAAAAGACTTTAAAATAAATACAAAATATTTTATTAATTAGGTATTTAGCTTTCCCTTCAGGAAACATGGTGATTTTTCATATAGATTATAAATTTTATCTTTCTGTTTTAGTTGTTTAGAAACATTTTTTATAAAAAATACTACATAAATAAAGGTAAACAGTATTTTGTGTACCATTCAGCCAATAAAAGTGCTGTCTAATGAACTAAAATGTTTGCAGCAGGGAGTGGGGAAGGAATTGCCTATATTTTTCTTTAGATTTATACATATAAGTGAGAAGATTCTCATGAAAAAAATGCATTTTATATTTCTATTTTCAAATATACTTGGACCCTGGCTGGTGTGGCTCAGTGGATTGAGCACCATCCTATGAACCAAAGGGTCGCTGGTTTGATTCCCACTCAGGACACATGCCTGGGTTGCCAGCCAGTTCCCCGGTTGGGGGAGTGCAAGAGGCAACCACATTGATTTCTCTCCCTCTCTTTCTCCTTCCCTTCCCTTTTCTCAATGAATAAATGAAATCTTAAAAATATATATATACATATATGTGTGTGTGTACACATATATATATACACACACATGTGGGAGTGGGGGTAGACTTGCCCTAATGGAAGAGAGCAAAATTTCAGCCTAGGGACATTAATTGCTTTCTGCTATCTTATTTAAACATTTAGGCATATCTATAGCTTGCAAAATCTCAAAATCATAAAAACAGAAATACTGTTAACATTCATAGAGCAACATTTTAAAAGTGTTTCATTTATAACAGTAGAAATGACAATTAAAAATACCAGAGTTCTTCTTACTTAACAGAAGCGCAGTGGTCCCATTGCTTATTCCCCCATGCCTGGTGGTAAAGTTCCTATTCAGCACAGCGCTCTTTATTTCCATGAGCTAATCCTCCTAAACAGATAGAAAGAAGATGGCAGAGTCCAAGGTTCTGCAGGGCCTGAGTGGGAGTTTAAAAAAAAAAAGTGTAAGTAATCAAAGATAACAGAAAAACAGAAAAAAAAAAACCAACAATCAAACATGAAAAGTACCTTTTAAAAAAATTTAGTGGTGTATAATATACCACTTAAAATTCCAAAGTATTGGTTGCTGTGTCCCCACGTAAGCACAAAGACAGAGCTCAAGGGACTCTAACATTTGATGGAAGAGTGGTGAAAATATATTCACCAGTAACAGAAATGATGTCTTCTGGGCCCAACTCTGATGTAAACTATAACAAACAGTTTACATGAGATTATCCAGGTGAAGAATTTACTCACTACCTGGCACATTGTACCCAGACAAGAAATGTTTCCTTGTGTTAACTAACACATGATCACAAATCTACAGTATCTTTTAGATCAGTGCTCTGTTCAATTTACCTGTGCATCTCTCTGACCTTTTAGCCCAATGCCTAAAAAACAGATACTTTTCTGTTTTATACCTAGAATTTATCTGGCTATATAAATATTCTCTGATATACTGAAATAATCTCAACACTGCACTTGTAGAAAAAATCAAAACATCCAAATTATTCCTGCCTGGCACGGTGATGCAGAGACCATTGACTCAAGGGCATATGTTACTGGGGCTTTCTCCCACACTGCTTCATGTTCGTATGTTCTTAATTGTAATTAAAGATCTCAAAATACCTTTGAGTTCTACATGCAGGTAACTCTTTTACAAACAGGATTCCAATATCATTACCTAGAAAAAGGCAACTCGCCTAGTCAGGGGTTGTAGAATTTTTCCTCTACCACAGCATACAGACTATCTGGCTCTCCTGTGCTTACATAGATTTCCAAGAGCAGATCCTAAAACCATGAAAACAACAAAAATTGGAGAGGAAACCTATCACTTTATGAATTTATCAAATTGAAAATTTACTAACATGTAAATCCAAACTCTAAATGCTATGTTATCAATTAATATATGATATTGAAATATATACTCAAGGTTAGGGTTAGCAATACAAAAGGATCCTAGACACCAGAATGACAATGTCATACTTGAGAAGAATTTCTCACAATTTCATAAATTACATAAGAAATAAATCCCAACCTAACAGGCTATTCATACATGCAAAAATAGTCATAAAAAAACAAATATTTCTGTCTTTTGATAAAGAATTTTTTATTTTAATTGTTGTTCAAGTACAGTTTTCTGCCTTTTACCCCATCCCAGCTGACCCCTCCAGCCCTTCCCACCTCCCTCCCGTTTCCACCCCACCCTTGTTATTGCCTATGTGTCCTTTATACTTGTTCCTGCAAACCGTTCATGCTTTTCCCCTGAAATTCCTTCCCCTTTCCCCTCTGGTCACTGTCAGCCTGTTCTTAATTTCAGTGTCTTTGGTTATATTTTGCTTGTTGGTTTTGTTGATTAAGTTCCTGTTAAAGATGAGATCATATGGTATTTGTCTTTCACTGCCTGGCTTATTTCATTTAGCATAATGATCTCCATTTCCATCCATGCTGTCACAAAGAGTAGGAGCTCCTTCTTTCTTTTTGCTGCATAGAATTTCATTGTGTAAATGTACCATAATTTTTTGATCCATTCATTTACTGATGGGCACCTAGGTTGCTTCTAGCACTTGGCAATTGTAAATTGTGCTGCTATGAACATTGGGGTGCATAGGTTCTCTTGCATTGGTGTTTCAGAGTTCTTAGGATATAATCCTACCAGTGGAACTGCTGGGTCAAAAGGCAGATCCATTTTCAGTTTGCTGAGAAAATTCCACACTGTTTTCTATAGTGGTTGTACCAGTCTACAATCCCACCAACAGTGCACTAGGATCTCCTTTTCTCCATAACCTCTCCAACACTTGTTTGTTGATTTGTTTATGATGGCCATTCTGACCAGTGTGAAGTGGTATCTCATTGTGGTTTTAATTTGCATCTCTCTGATAGCTAGTGATACTGAGCATCTTTTCATGTGTCTAGATCCTCTGTATATCTTCCTTGGAGAAGTGTCTGTTCAAATCCTTTGCCCATTTTTTTAATTGGGTTGCTTGTCTTCTTAGAGTGGACTCGTGTGAGTTATTTATATATTTTGGAGTTTAAACCCTTGTCTGAGGTATCATTGGCAAATATTTTTTCCCATACAGTTGGTTCTCTTTTTATTTTAATACTATTTTCTTTAGCTGTGCAGAAGCTTTTTATTTTGATGAGATCCCATTTGTTTATTCTTTCCTTAATGTCCCTTGCTTTAGGGGACATATCAGTGAAAATATTTCTGCATGAAATATCTGAGATTTTCCTGCCTATGTTCTCCTCTAGGACTTTAATGGTGTCACAGCTTATATTTAAATCTTTTATCCACCTTGAATTTATTTTTGTGTATGGTGTAAGCTGGTGTTCGAGTTTCATTTTTTTGCACGTAGCTGTCCAGTTCTCCCAACACCAATTGTTGAACAGGCTATTTTTACTCCATTTTATGTTGCTGCCCCCTTTGTTGAATATTAATTGACTATAGAGAATTGGGTTTATTTCTGGGCTCTCTGTTCTGTTCCGTTGGTCTGTCTATTTTTATGCCAGTACCAGGCTGTTTGGATTACAGTGGCCTTGTAATACATTTTGGTATCAGGTATTATGATCCCTCTTACTTTGCTCTTCTTTCTCAAAATTACTGCAGCTATTCAGGGTCATTTATGGTTCCATATAAATTTTTGAAGTGTTTGTTCTATGTCTGTGAAATATGTCATTGGTACTTTAATAGGTATTGCATTGAATCTTTAAATTGCTTTGGGTAATATGAACATTTTGATTATGTTAATTCTTCTAATCCATGAACATGGTATATGTTTCCATTTGTTGATGTCTTTCTTGATTTCTTTCTTCAGTGTTGCATAGTTTTCTGAGTACAGGTCTTTTACCTCCTTGGTTAAGTTTATTCCTAGGTATTTTATTTTTCTTGTTGCTATATCAATTGGGATTTTTTCTTGATTTCTGCTTCTGATGTTTCATTGTTGGTATACAAAAATGCCTTTGATTTCTAGATATTGTCTTTGTATCCCTCTGTTTTGCCAAATTCATTTATCAGGTTGAGCAGTTTTTTGGCAGAGTTTATAGGATTTTCTATGTACACTATCACGTCATCTGCAAACAATGACAAAAAAAAACCCAAATATTTCTATCAACAGCTAAAAGTGTAGATGAGGAAATGATGTTCTGAAGCAAAGTCTGACTTGAAAGCAGAATTTGGTAAAAATAATGTCCATGAGTTTTTCTTGGAAAGAAAACTTAAAATTTTATTGTTATAATTGCATGGTAACATGTAATATGGACAAAGAAGTGCTTTGATGGCCAAATCCTTGCTTTAAACTTTACACAGAAAAAAATTAAAACTGTTTAATGATGCCAACACCAACCAGCAGTGTCCAGGTCATTATGGATGAATTAAAACATAAACACAGACTACCGAGTCTGGTGGAGGAATAAGGACAACAGACTATCTTTTCTCTCTTAAGAGGAGCCAAAGCCGTGGCCTCTGCCATCACAGGGCTTTATTCAAATCATTGTAATGTAAATCCCTTACATTACAAGATGGTTCTTCCTATCTCGGTTACAACAAAGGAGCCAATGCCCCTCATTACATCACAGAAGAAGGACATTGACAAATGAATAGGCAAGCAGTTACACTGGGCCTGCAAGGTACTTGCAGGGTGAGGGGATTTCAGCAAAGAGGAAGTCCCAAAACAGCCTAAATATATTGCAAATCTGACTACCCATGAAAGAACCTATCTGTGGGTGTCTCTGCATGGGAGCTGGACCCATGCCATGCAGAAGGGTCTGACAAAGTTTAAATCATCTCAGCAAAATACTAATAAAAAATGAAAAACTATATTGAATAGAAAATTGATCAGGCAACTTAACTGCCTAAATGGTGGTTGTTCTGGATGATATTTCCTAAATAAAACTTCATTGATATTGACATCATTCTGTATCATAAATAAAATGTTTCCATTCATAAACATGCACTCAAGCCCTCAGTGTTGGAACATTCAGGACTTAAGCCTTAGCACAGTGCCTGGTACACAGAAAATATGCTGAAAACTCATTAAAAGAGGATAAGACAATAAAGAAGCAAAAAAAGAAAAGGAAAACTTGGTAGAATGGAATTTTTTTAAAGTTAGAACATATTTCAAGCAAGGCATGATTGATGGCTGTGTTAATGAAACACAAGAAGCATGTTGAATGACAGGTGACCACCAGAGTTAGTAACATGCAGTGTATAGGGGACACTAGTAAGTGGAGAGAAGGGAAGGGGAGGAAACAGAGACACCAAATATAAACAACTCTTTTACATAGTTGTGCTGTGAAAGAGAAAGGAAGAAACAAAATAACAGCAAAAAGAGGAAGAACATAGGGCCAAGGGAAATGACTTTATGTTAGTTTGAAGGGAAATGACTTTAGTAGGAAAAGTTTAAAGATGTCTATATACATTGAGAGAAGGCACAGTACAATAAAAAATAAATTTCCTGAGAAAGAGTTGATGAAAAACAACATACAAAAAGAACTCACACAAAGGAGTATAGTCTTGGAAAAAAGGAGGTAATATTTCTCTACTTTAACAAGGAAAGGGTGCAATGGGAGCAGAGGCAGGCAGATCTCTATGTCTGATAGTGGTTGTGGCAGGATTCCCTATCTATGCTGCCTGTTTTCTCCAGAACCAGGAGGCAAGCTGAGAGCAAACACAAAGGAAAGATCAGATGTTTAACCAAATGAAGAAGTTGCAACTCTCATTTCAGAGGAATGAATTGACCCAAGAAATCCAATAGAAATCAGCCAATTTAAGAGCAGATATTAACAAATTTATAGAAAAGTAGCATTTCCTGGGATATGACATACAATAAATAAGCAAACAAATAAATATGTAGTTATAAATATTAAGTTCTATAAGGAAAATAAACAGAACATACATGGTATAAATTAGTGTATGATAAAGGTGGTTTTACATTAATACTTTTGAGAAAAACAAAACCTCAGGGTTAGAAAGGTTAAATAACTGGTGTGAGATTATATAATTTAGTGGTAGAGTCAGGATTAGAACTGAAGTTCTAGTCAGGATTAGAATTCAAGTTTGTCTACTCCAAGGCCTAAGCTGCAAACCATGAATTTATGTATGTGACGCTCAGTCCAAAGAGTAAGTTCAGTTTCAAAATCAAATGACATCAATACAGGTTCTATAACAAAATAATCCAAAGTATAAAATAAATATTATCACAAATAATAGGGCCTATAAAATTTGCCTGAAAATTTTGCATTTATTTATTTATTTATTTATTCTTCCAATTTCTTCTTTACTTTTTTCACTCAAGCTAGAAACAGCTGTACCTTTGGCTTCTTTCTTCAAATGCAGGATTTCAGTTGGTCACAGAGCACTTCTTTTTAATCAGAAAATACTATTTTGATGTTTGTAAATATATATACTATGGACTTTGATGGAAAAACTACCAAAGGTCACAAATAAAACATAGTGAACCATTTTATACTTTAAAACATAATAGCATTTAAGCCTAGAATGAAAAACAAATTTCTGAAATTAATTTTTCAATGAGAATTATATTGTAATAACTATGTCATATATGGAAAGCTTACATACCAAAATATGGTTATTTATATAGACAGGCTCATTTAAAAATAGAGCAGCTGAAGCCAGTACAGTTCTAAATGTTCCTCCAGTATTTTTATCTCAAGTTCAAGCTCATTAATAATCACAGGCATACAAATTAGGACCACACCGAAACACCACTTAACACCTGATAAATTGGCAAAAATTAAGATGTCTGATAATATTAGGTATTAAGAAACCTACACCCAAGATAATAAAAATAGTAAGTGACAGTAGAATTAGAATTCAGATTTGTCTGCTCCAAGGCCTTAGCTTTGAGCCTTGAATTTATATGTAATATTCAGCCCTATAAACACATAGAATTGTAATTCTATCTAATTGTAGGTGGCATGATTGTAAAACATGCCACCTACACAGTGTCTATATATGTACCCTGGCCAGGTCACATGGTTAGTTGCAGCATCCTTAAATACACCAAAAAATTGGAGGGCACATGCCTGTTTCAGGTTAAATCCCTGGTCTGGGTACACACAAGACAAAAGGACACAATCAGCCCATGTTTCTCCTTCACATCTCTATCATCTATCTGTCTGTCTATCTATCTATCTATCTATCTATCTATCTATCATTCATCTATCTATCTATCTATCTATCTCCCTCTCTTCTCCTTCCTCTCTCTAAAATAAATAAACACATCTTGGGGTGAGGATAAAAAAATACTATATGTGGCAGCATGTTTTTTTTACACATATAAACTTATTTTAGTTTCTTCCTTACTATTTCATCCAAACTAGAAATAGTTGTACTTTGGCTCCCCCACTTCTTCAAATGTAAGGTTTCTTACTGGTCTATTTCCTGACAAAAAAACACTCATGGGAAGTATGCAAATTGGTATAACCACTTGAAAAAACAATTTGGCACTATCTTATAAGGTTGAAAGTTAACATAGTCTGCGACCAAGTAATTCTACACTTAGGCATTTATCATTAACAGGGGAAGGGGCAAATTAATTGTGGCATATTCTTTCACTGGTATACCATGTGGCAGTAACAAATTAATGAGCTACAGCAGCACACAACATAAATAAATCTCATCAATACATTAAATGAAAAAAACTATTTATAGAAAAGTACACACGTAATTTCTTAAAGCTCAAAAATAAGGAAAACTACCATATACTTAGGGTTCATACTCATATAACAATATCACCTAAATGAATGATAACCACCAAACAGAAGATAACTTTGACCCATTGCGGGGAGCACCAAGGGATGGGACAGAGACCACATGATGGTACTGACAACATTCTACCTTCCTTTACCACCCTTGTACACAGGTATTACATAGATTTCCTTACTGGCAAGTCATACAGTTAGAAGTTTTTAGAGCTGAAATTAGGAAAGTAGGAAAGACAATGTTACAGATTTTGACTCTAAGTCTGAGGCTGTAATTCATCCAGACAAAAGTGGGAGTGGCAGGACTTTTGTCAGGAACACTGAAATGACTGAGGTTATGAACTAAAACACTTTTTGTCTAACTCCTATTTTAAGAAGTTTTAACTACTTTCTAAAATATATATGGTTATTAACCTTTGAAATCTCATACTTTCTCAGGAGCTATTTACAAGTAAATAAAACTTCATATGCATTTTTGAATGCCTAGTATGGAGGTATTTTGCTGTTCAATATCTTGAATAGAAAAGTTAAGAGAACAATTACATTCTTGGACCAGACAGTGTTTGTAAACTGCTGATTTGTGTTTTGCTCGCAGCTACTCTTTTTCTGATCACCTTAAACCCATGAAGTTTCAGTTCACCTGAGTTACTGAACAATACCAGCATTCCCTTCACTCTGTATACCTCATATCTCTGTTTGCCCTCTCTTTCCCATCAGGCATCTGGGGGAAAAAAAAACAGACAGCTAAAGCAAACAGCAAGCACTATTTATCTGTCAGGCACTTTTACCTAAAGTTAACCAAAATAAAATCAAGGCACTCCTGCTTGTCAGATAATTAATTTTGCAAAAATTTTCCACAATCCATATAATCACCTACCATCAAATTGAAGGTGCTTTTATTTATACTCATAGAAGAGCTCAGTTGTACACTCCAGATTAGTAAGAAATACCATTTTATGGAACCAAGATACTGAACCACATTTGCATTATAATTGCTACTACCAAGTATACAGGCCCTGAATCAAAATTTTAAGGCTCTAAATATAGGCAATAATCCTTTTTTATTCACCACACACCTAAAAGACCACATACTTGTCTTCACAGGAAGGCTACAGTGATTGTGAAAATATCAATTACACTATTATACACACAATCTACCTATTGTAGGTTTTTACCTGTTTTCAGTTGGAAAGTAGAAATTAAATATCAAAACAGAAAAAAAATAAAAATAGAGAGTGAAGTAATCAATCCAAGTCCACTACATTTATTATGTTTGGACTAGGATATGAATTCTGGTTGCTGGTTTTCCACAGTATAAAAACCACATTGTTTCCAGGTTGATGACAATCCAAAGTAGAAACTGTAAGTAGCAAGCATGAGAAATATATCAACATGATACATATTTGTTATTTCAATTTTGTAGTAAGTGATATTGTGGCAGGGAAGTGAGGCTAATTATAAAAATAAACACTAGGCTATTTCAAATGAATAGAAATTTCAGGCGAGCACATGGGATACTCAACTTTATTCTTTCCCTCTTGAACTTTCTTGGCTGTTTATTGTTCTTCACTATTATCTAGGACTATATTATTAGATTCTTATGAGAGTCCTAACTTAGAAGAAAAGCAAACTGAAGCATTAGAAATACAACTCCTGTATTTTTTGGACTGTAAGACGCACCTAGGTTAAAGAGGAGGAAAATAGGAAAAAAATTTTGAAGCAAAAAATGTGGTAAAATATTTAATAACATAATATTTCACCAATGAAAATGTAAAGCTACATTCGGACTATAAGATGCACCCCATTTTCTCCCAAATTTGGAAGAGAAAGGTGTGTCTTATAGTCCAAAAATATGGTAAGTAACATACCCAGTAATCAATGTAATTTAGTCACAGAAAGAAATCAGTCACTGCACAGACAACAGGTAAAATGGGATTTTACTAAGATGAGGTAATAGTGGTAAACTTAATATAAGTGAAATCAGGGAATCACCCCACCATTTGAAAAATATTCATTGGTCACTTATATTAAGATTCCAATGATAGCTGCCATGGGAAATAAAGGGGAAAAAAGAAGTATGATCTCTCTAGAAAAAAGAGAGGACCCAAATAAATAAAATCAGAAGTGAAAGAGGAGAACTTACAACTCATGCCAAGAAATCAAAGGATTGTCAGAAGTTACTATGAACAATAATACATCAAGAAATTTGACAACCTGTGTGAAATGGACAAGTTTCTAGAAACATAATCTTCCAAAACGGAATCAAGAAGAAAGCCTGAAGAGACCAACAACAGCCAGTAAAACTAAAGCAGTAATCAAAAAACTCCCATCATGCAAAAGCCCTGGACCAGATGGTTTCACAGGAGAATTTTACAAAATTTTTAAGAAAGAACTAATCACAAGTCTTCTCAAACTATTCCAACAAATTCAAGAAGAAGGAAGACTCCCAAACTCTTTTTATGAGGCCAGTATTATCCTAATTCCAAAATCAAGACACAATAAAGAAAACTATAGGCCAATATTGCTAATGAACTTAAATGCTAAAATCTTCCACAAAATATTGGCAAACCATATCCAGCGATACATTAGAAAGGTCATACACCATTATCAAGTGGGATTCATACAAGGGATGCAAGGATGCTACAATATTTGCAAATCAATAAACATAATACATCATAAACAAAATGAAAGACAAAATCACATAATCAAACCAATAGATGGTAAAAAAGCTTTTGATAAAGTACAGCACCCATTTATCATAAAAATACACAGCAAAGTGGGAGTACAGGGAGTCTACCTCGACATAATAAAGGCCATATAAAAGAAACCTACAGCCAAACTCATACTCAATGGGCAAAAACTAAAAGCTATCCCATTAAGAACAGAAACAAGACAAGAGTGTCTACTTTCACCACTTGTATTCAACATATTATTGGAAGTTCTAGCCACAGGAATCAGACAAGAAAAAGAAATAGAAGGCACTGAAGTTGGAAAGGACAAGTAAAACTATGATTGTTTGCAGATGATATGGTAGTATATATAGAAAACCCCACAGGTTCTACCAACAACCTACTCAACCTAGTAAATGAATTTGGCAAAACAGAGGGATACAAAGTCAATGTTCATAATCAAAGGCATTTGTGCACCAACAATGAAATATCAGAAACAAGAACTAGAATAAAAGTCCCACTTACTGTAACAATAAGAAAAAGAAAGCACCTAAGAATAAACCTAACCAAGGAAGTAAGAGACCTGTACTCACAAAACAATACAACACTGAAGAAAGAAATTAAGGAAGACACAGATAAATGGAAGCATATACTGTGTTCATGAATTTGAAGAATTAATATCAAAATGTCCATACTACCCAAAACAACCTATAGATTCAACACAATCCCTATAAAAACACCAATTACATATTTCACAGATATAGAACAAATATTTAAAAAATTGATATAGAACCATTAACAACCCCAAATAGCCTCAGGAATTTTGAGAAAGAAGAACAAAGAGGGATCAGAATACCTGATATCAAACTGTATTACAAGGCTACTGTAATCAAAACAGTCTGGTACTGGCATAAGAACAGACACATGGATCAATGGAACAGAATAGAGGCCCCAGAAATAAACTCAAGTTTCTATGGTCAATTAATATTCAACAATGAGTATAGAAGAATAAAATGGAGTAAAAAAAGCTTCTTCAACAAATGGTGTTGGGACATATGGACAGCTATATGCAAAAAAAAAAATGAAACTACACCACAAACTTACACCATATACAAAAATAAATTCAAGATGGATAAAAGACTTAAATATAAGCCATGACACAATAGAAGTCCTAAAAAAATACATAGGCAGTAAAATGTTAGATATGTCTGCTGATATATCTCCTAGGGCAAGAGATATAAAGGAAAGACTAAACAAATGGGACTACATCAAATTAAAAATCTTCTGTACAGCTAAAGAAAACATCAGCAAAGTGAAGAGAGAACCAACCGTATGGGAAAACATATTTGCCAATGATACCTCAGATATGGGATTGATCCCCAAAATGTACAAAAAGCACCTACAACTCCACACCAGAAACACAAGCAATCCAATTTAAAAATGGGTAAAGGACCTGAATAGACATTTTTCCAAGAACATACAGAGGGCCCAATGACATATAAAAAAATGCTCAACATCACTAGCCCTCAGAGAGATGCAAATTAAAACCACAATGAGATACCACTTCACACTGGCAAAATGGCCATCATTAACAAATCAACAAATAATAAGTGTTGGCAGGGTTGTGAGAAAAGGGAACCCTAGTACACTGTTGGTGGGAATGCAGACTAGTATAGCCACTGTGGGAAACAGCATGGAATTTCCTCAAAAAGCTAAAGATGGAGCTGCCTTTTGAATCAGAAATCCCACTACTGGGATTATACCCTATGAATCCTGAAACACCAATTTGAAAGAACCTATGCACCTCAATGTTCATAGCAGCACAATTTACAATAGCCAGGTGCTAGAAGCAACCTAGGTGCCCATCAGTAAATGAATGGATCAAAAACCTGTGGTATATTTACACCAAGGATGTCAAACTCATTTTTACTGGTGGCCACATCAGCCTATCAGTTGCCTTCAAAGAGCCGAATGTAATTTTAGAACTGTATAAATGTAACTATTCCTTAGCAGTTAAGTGAGAGCTCAGTGCTGCTGTTGGGTAGAAACAAGGTGCCAGGCCAGATAAAACAAGATGGAGGGCTGGATTTGGCCCCTGGGCTTTTTGTTTGCCACCTGTGGTTTACACAGTGGAATACTACACAGCAGAAAGAAAGAATGAATTCCTATCCTTTGCAACAGCATGGACACAACTGGAGAGTATTATGCTAAGTGAAATATGCCAGGCAGAGAAAGAAAATACCATGTAATCTCACCTATAAGTGGAACCTAACTTACAAAACAAACAAATGAGCAAAATAGAGACAGAGACATGGAAATAAGGAACAAACTGACAGTGACCAGAGGGGAAGAGGGTACCAGGGGAAAGAAGAGGAAGGGTTTAGTCAAAGAACATGTATAAAAGACCCATGGTTATGGGCAACAGGGTGAAGACTGACTGAGGGACATGAGAGAGCAACGGGGAAAATTGGAACAACTGTAATGGAACAACAATAAGAAATATATTTAAAAAATAGAGATTATATTTAAAAAAGTATGGTCTCTATCTTCCAAGTCCTTATCTATACAATGTTTATAATTCTTAATAAATATTGATTTGTTCTAGAAAAAAATTATTTCTTTTAAAATATTATCATCATTTCTCTTCAAAAAACAGAAAACTTCTATCCAAAATACCTTTTAAATGGGGGAGTGAAAACAAAATAAATCTTTAATATATAGATTTATGGAATCAAAGTCAGCACCAATTTTAAAAGCCAAAAATTGTCAATTCCATTACCTTTTCTCTTTGATCATCCATGTTTTTCTTATCAGTGTAGATTTCTGGGTGAGGAATGTGGACAAGTGAGCAGCACAAGACTGAGCTACCTTGGCAACCTCCACATAATTCAATTCCAGCCTGAAAGTAACATTAAACACTGTTCCTGAAGAAGATCTAAAGAAGAATTCCAAATAAAGTTATGCCCATTTCTTTAACTTCATTATTAAAAGAAAAGTATGTTGATATAAAATACAATGAGATCAAGTACTAGTTAAAAACAAAAATTACATTCAAGTAACCCAAAACCACATTTCCCCAGTATACTCAGTCTTACCTTCATATCTGTATGGGCTGGTTCCAGGACCCCATGCAGATACCAAAATTCTCAGATGCTCAAGTACCTAACATAAAATGTTGTAGTATTTGCATATAAATTATGAAAATCCTGCTGTATATTTTACATCATCCAGATTAGTTAAAATATCTAATACAATATAAATGCTATATAAATAGTTATTTTACTGTTGTTTAGGAAATATTGACAAGAAAAAAAGTTCATATATGTTCAGTACAGATGCAACCATTATATGCCTGACTATATATTACATGTCAGCAACAAGGTAAAATTTCTTTTTTCAAATATTTTTTTATCCACAATTGGTTGACTATTTGGATGTGGAAGCTGCAGATATGGAACCCCTGTATACAAAGGGCTGAAAGGTAGCTATAAACAACTAAGATTAACATGGCTGAAGAGCCCTATGTGTCACTCTTTTTGGATCACACACTTCTTAGAAACTGGTGAAAGCTATGGACTATCATCTATATAAGACTGAGAAACATACTTCCCTTCCACCATGGGGTCCATAAGCCAAAAATAGGCTGGGTTGAATAAGTAATAATACTTATACCAATCTTTTTTTTAAATGGCAAAGTTCATGAAAATATTGTTTCTTCTAAGACACAGTTATGTGTCCTTCCTATTTGCAGTTCTAATTTTCTCCTTAGTTTTTTGGTCTAGGTTGAGTTATTTAATAAAAACCTTCCACTGGGATAACAAAAGGCCAAAATCGAAAGGATCATAGATATTATCTTTTTCAAAACTAACATTAGAGAGATGTGACATGGTAATGGTAAAAAGCAGTGGTTTTAGGGCAGGATTCAGCTAGGTTCAAATCCAATTGGATCAGAAAAACCCAGCAGGATCATCTACTACAAACTGTATGATCTTCAGCAATTTAACTGCTTACGCTTCAGTTTCCTCCTTTGTAAGACATGCATACACCTCAGAGAGTAGTTGCAATGAATAAAAAATACTTATAAGGCTGACAAATAAAGTGCCTATTATATAGTCATGTACATGACTACATAATATATTACATAGACATGTACATGACTGAACATGTATAGCCAACATTTAAGAGTAGCTATTTTGAGGAACTTAAAGTTCAACAGTCACAAAGCTTGTAAGTATCAGCAGCTTGGACTTGAAGTCAGGTTCTTACCCTGAATTCTATGTCTCATTCATATTCTCTCAAGGAAATGTCTTCAGTTTTATTCAGAATTAAAACTGAATATTAAGATTTTTTTATCTTCTCTAAGGCCTACCAATGTCATAGTATTCTTCTCAGTGAGAAATCTGAAATGAATGATTGAAACGTGAACCTGCCTCCCAACACCAAGAAAAGAGATGCTTCCAGCTGCAGTTAAAGATTCTCATGGACTTTCTCAGAATAGAATCTGTTAAAAAACAGTAAAGTGAACCAGTAACTCTCCAATCAGAAATGCAGACACTGGAAGGCCTAACAGTTCTTCTAAGAAATGGAGTGGAATGGTATGAGGAGTATACAGAGGAGTTAGTTTTTAGGGTATAAATGCATTCAGGTTAAACAATTTTTCCCTTTTCTCCCACCTGTTTCTCCCCACTCTTTATTAACTACTGCCACAACTACAGTACACACTGGTGAGACATCAATTTTTTTCTACTTAAGTTATAGGCCTACAATGTTATTTCTTACAAGTTCTGGTAAACTCTGGATCAGTCAGATGACTAACTCACCTAGCAATTCCTGTATTCACTGTTAAAAATCTCCTGAGAAATAATAGGAATGAAGATACTATATTGTAAAATAATTTATCAGAAACAAGAAAAATAAATATGCTATAGCACAGTATTACTATATGGCACCATAGATTTTGAGGACTATGACACACAGTAAAGTGATAAAGATGATGACTAAGACTACACAAACATGGTTGGTCAGGAGGCCTATGGGAGTTCTTGCATTCTATATCATTGTGAGAACCCTACAGAAAGAACTCTATGCTCACAATAAAGTTCTATGGTGGTAACTACCTCTCCCCTTAACTCCCTTTTTCCCTTCTTATAAATACCTTGCTACACTGTGCAGTGTGTGCAAGTGGGTTGCATGTCTGCATGCACTGAGTTGCAACCCTTGGTTTTTCCTGAATAAATCTCTTTTTGGTGACAAAACAGCTAGTCAATACCATTTTTCAGTGGACAAAAGAAATATATCTTATAATAAAGGCACATAAAGGAGACTTTTACATAATCATAGTTACTTTTATGAGCTAAAAGTAAAGAGAACATTTAAAAGTAATGCAACGAGGCTTAACCTGGAACATAAATTACTCCAATGTAGACAAAACAAACTAAAGCCTCACAGGATGCATGATTTAGCAAAGACAATATTGTTACTGGTTCAGTTAGGACTAAAATTCAGAGTTCCTGACACTGATTCTACCAAAGTATTACACTAAACATGAATTATTATGGGGAGATATAAGCATCACACATTAAATATGGCATCTTGCAGCCACATCACTTCAAATAATCATGTTAAAATTCAGCCAGCAGTAACAAGCTACACTTCCAAATCCCCAAACACAAGAAGCAGTATTCATTAATCACCTCTTTTGTCTCCTCAGACAGTCCACAGCAGCCAGCATCCTTTTCTGTGACTTTTTGCCCAGGCAACATCGGGAGAAGTGCTCTGGCTCTTGCAAAGATGTCTCCTCTCATTCCCAGGTGCACTTGCTTAAGCCCATTCTTCCTTCTGTGTGTGGTGTGTGCTGTCTGTCTTCCTCTACACAATGGAAGGTTCTGGTGGGCAGTACTGAGCACAAAATTTGTTCTTAATAAATATGAATTGATAAACTGAATGTAATCACATTCTTTTTCTTTTAAAAGAAACTACTGTGATTAATAAAACTGAAAAATTAATTGTAATTTATATTTTATTCCTGAAGGGGACTAATTCACTGATCCAATAAATATTTATCTAGAATCTTTTATGTTCTAGATAAATACTGTATACTTGTATACAGTATACAAGTATAAATAAGAAAAACTATTTCTGACCACCTAGAACTCACTAGCCTGAGAGACTCTTAATACAATGTGATAAATGCTACGAGAGGAAAAGTTTAAAATACCTTAGAGGTGTATAGCAAGGAATGTGATCTCAAAAAAAAGTGTCACAGAAAAAGTGAAATCTGGAAGAAGAGAATTGGTCCAGCAGGAGAGGAGCAAAAGACAGTGTTCCAGGCAACAGTGGTACTACCTGAGATGCTGGAACAAGAAAGAACTTGGAGAACTTACTGAAAGAAGTTCAATATGGCTGAACCACAGAGACATAGAGTGGTAAGGATGCTGGGGGCAAAGTTATTTAACAGAATGAGCAGGATTTGGTAACAAGATGAGAAAGGTGAGAGAGATGTCTGGCTTGGGCAACAGCATGTCACTCTTCTCATAGAAGAGAACACAACAGAGAGGCAGGCTGGGAGAAGGGAACGAAGACATGTTTCCCTTCAGCCAGTTGAATGTGAGATGCATGTGGGACATGTGAGGGAAGGCAGTGAGACTTACAGACATCAGAAAAGATAAACCACATAATTTTATAGAAACCTACATTTACTTTCCTTTTCAATAATAGAATTGTAAATGTAAAGTTTAAATTTTCAGTGAAGACAATGAAAATATTGGCACTCTACACAGACATAAAATAAAACTGGCTGACTTTGCCTTTGAATGTTTGTAACATAGCTGCATATGTACAAAGTATAAACCTGAAAAAAGTCTTTACCATGTTCATGATAATTACTTGTCAGGTTATCATAAGTAGTGACTATATTAAACTTGGTAGATAAAATTGTGTTTATACTGCTTTAAATTACATAATATTTAAAGTTTAAGTGCTTACTAGTAACTGTGAATTACTTATACCTGTATTTCCCAGATTAAGAAAAGGAGATACAGACTAGATAGTTTGCAAAGTCTCTGTAACAATTTTTATTTTAGGACTTTCATTTCAATGGCCTAAAGATATTTCATTTAAGCATATTCTGGAACATTTACATGATGAACCTATAATCCAATAAGACAACAAAATGGGCAACCATATCTATGTTTATAATTACATTATTTCAAATACTAGATTTGTAACTGTTGTTAGCCAATAGAAAAAAATACATATAAAACATGAAGCAGAGTAAAATGAAGTCTAAATGCCACCACCATCATGTCAATTTAAAGCTGTACTAGTAAAAGTAAAAGAAATAATTGGGAGAGCTGAATAATCACAACCTATGCAAAAGTAACTAGGAAATAACTGGGAAGACAATTTAGTTGAAGCAAATTTTACATTAAATTAATACTTTTCTTATAATTATATTGGTGTTAAAATACAATAAGTGAATTTGTACCTAACCTTATGTTTGCACATAAAATACATTAACATAGTACATTAAAGACAATAAGTTAACATTAAAGATCTATGATTTTTCTCCTTTTCAAAAATTTGTTTGAAAAACTGACCCATAATGAGCCTTCATCTATGCATATACTTATAATGTGCACCCAGTTCCTGATGGAACTTCCCCTGCTGTAAGCTCTTAGCATGGGAAATACTTACAGAGCATGGAAAAAAATTAGGTTATAAAAGTAAATGAAGTATAATCCAATTTTTTATTTAAAAATTAGAACAAAACATACCAAACATTAACTGTCGTTACCCTAGATCATAAAACTATGGGTAATTTTTTAACTTATGTTAGTTTTTCTATACTCTTCACAATAAATATAATTTTGTAACAAAGAAGGCTTTCACTAAAAAATGAGTCAGTCAGACCTTTAATATGAAAATTCCATCATATCTCCAACACACCACCTGTAATAGTTGGCTGCATATGTGTCTGCTTTTCCTTTGTTAGACTGCAGGGTGTGCCTTGTTCACACCTGTGTTGCCAGTACCAAGCACAGTGCTTGACACACACTGAATGCTCAGTGAGTTGCTCCATGACTAGTAGCCACATTCATTAATGCTGAGGGAACACTATCCATCATGTATTATCCTAGGTGCTTTACATATATTATCTCATTAAAAACTTTCTGCAACTATTATCTCCATTCTACAGATAAAGAAATAGATGTTTAGAAGTTATGGAATTAAGCTTACAAAGCATCTCGTTGAGATTCAAATAAATCTATCTCTAGAACTGAGACATTAACATTATAAATGTGAGAAATTTAACAGAATAGTGAATCCAAACTTGCAGGGGTCATGGATTTGTTTGTCTGTGAGAAACATCTGAAAGTTAGTGGACAAATCCCTGAATGTGTGCAGAAAGCAGATTTCTCCATCATGCATTTGTATCTTGGAGTAAAGTATCATAAATCAATATGGAAGCACAGTCAGACAAAGTCAGCTTTCACCTACAGTAAACAAGCACATCCAGTCAGTATTTTAAATTAAAATAGTGTATTAAAAATTTCATTCCATGTTACTGGCACATAAGCTTTTAATAAAATGATAGATGAATACACCATAAACTCAACCTACTGCTAAAAACATACAAAAATATGTGTACTACAGTGTTTTTAAGAAAAAAATCAAACATAGAATATATGTATTAAACATGTGTGCTTAGCTACAATGTTAATTGTTCATTTCTAGTGTAGGCCAGTTACATATAATGAAACAGAATATTGATCACAAATAAAATTATATCACTACTGTAAATAAAATTTTATGGTTGAAAAGTGTTACTAATAACAGAAGTTCTCTAATTTGGTCTAAAAGAAAGTGGGGATCAACGTGTATGAAAAAATTAAAAATTTGATTTTTGCACATTTTCTACATCCTGTGATGAGCTATATACAACAACCATGTTAAAATGTTTATTTTTAAAAATAAATCCCAATTTCTGAGTATAAAATTTTAGCATTTATTTGTTGTATACTCCAAAGTGTAGAAAAGTGCTTTAATAAGTCTGGTACAATATAACTGTACTCAACTTTATTTCGGCCAAAAAACCACCTTCACATATTCATCACATGCCTCACACACAAGACATGCTGTAGATTACCAATTTTCTTGTTAAACTAAAGACAAGACAAAAAGCCAGTTTTGGTAAGAGAAAATTTAAAGAACTAGGAACTGAAGTGGGCACAAATGGATATTTGGAACATTCTGTCCTCTGGTCCAAAGCCACAATTCTATAAACATCCTAGGTGTGCTCACTCAGGAGGAATGAGCTGTGGGCATGTCTGGGGTCTCACTCCACTGACCTGGTACAGAGCAGAGCGGCACTGCGGGGAGTGTGATGACTGCCTCACTGTCAATACTTTCTCTGGGAGAACCCAAGACTGCATTCTAACTGCTCCCAGTGAGTGCTCCTTACCAACATGCTCACTTCTCTATCAGTCACTGTAATTGGTGGATGCTTGACCTTCTCAAGTATGTTGTTTTCACATTTCTGGTGAATCATCTTCACAGTACTATAAATTAAGTAGATTTTAAAGTCTTGGAGCACCATCAAGAGTGCTGTTTAGGATGATGTATTTGATAAAAGCATGTAACATAACTGTGTTTGATTTGGTACATACCTTTACTCTTTATTGAAATAAATTGTAATGTACTTTCAAAAATGAAAAAGTAATGCTAAAAAAAAACTATTAAGAGAAAAATCCAACAAAAAAACCCAGCAAACATAGAAAGGGATTAAGTCAGGCAAAGTAGTCTATTTACCTCACCCATTGGCTTTAGTAATTGAAGCTCACTTCTTGTGCCTCCACTATCCAAAAAAGCACAATTCAGTGTCTTTATCCAAATGTCATGGTTTTCACTTTGAGGAATCAACAGTCTTATCATCCAAATCCTTTAAAAAGCTTCTTCTGTGGAGTCTGGGTACATCTACAGACTAGAAAGAAACTGTTCAGAAAATATAAATAAGGTAATCAGAAATGCATTTTTTCCTTTCCCACAGAAAACAAATACCTAAACATAAATGAATCCATTTCCAAATAAAATTAAATATAGTTAAAACTAAATCTAGAGGCCATGGTTACCTTTTAAATTTAAAAGTGCATTTATGTTTACAAGAGAAGCAGACTGGTCTGGTAAAAAGTCACTGGTCCACACAACAGAGTGAGTTCTACTCTTAGCTCACTGGTAGTATATATACAGATCACAAACTATCTGCCTTATGTACAGAGAGTACACCTGTCTTATGTACAATACCAGTCCAAATCTACCACACAGAATTGAGTTTAGACTCTCCAAGGACTTCTGGTCAAGGTGAAGGTATAGTAAACATGCCTTGCCTCCTCACACAACTACAGCAAAAATTACAACTAGGCTACAAAACAAATATCACCCAGAACTGACAGAAAACCAAGCTGAATCAAAGTCTGACAACTAAGGATTTAAAGAAGCCACATTCATCCAGATAGGTAGAGATAGGTAGGAGGGCTAGGGATGTAGAGACATGTATGGAGAGGCATGAAGAGGTGGAGAGGCACAAAGAGGTGCAGAGAGGCATGGAGACCCATGGGAACAGGGAACAGGCAGTCCCACATCCATGTGTGGTAGAAAAAATTGGGAGGGATACCTCAGGAGAAAGGGGTCCCAGCCCCAGACTAGACCACCCAGGCCAGGGTTCCTTCACCAGGAAGATAAGTCCCCATAACCTCTATGTGTAAAAACCAGAGGGGGTTGGGGCAGTGAAAGAAACTGCAGGATTCTCCTCTTAAAGGGTCCACAATGGAATTAAGACTCAATGCAGCGCTACTCACTTTGGGATTCAGCAACAGGGCAATAGCTGGAAGGGCATCAGTGGCACATGGGGAGAAAGTGAGATGGCTGGCAACAGGGCAAGTGCCAGGAGACAGCTTTCTCCCAGGCAAAGCTCCAGAACCAGGCAGCGGCATTGACCCCTCTCCAAACCCTCCCATACATAGGCCATAGAGGGGTGACACACATTGCCCTGGTGATTACCTAAGGCTCTGCCCCATACAACTTACAGGTGTGCTTTTCTATGATAAGCCACCCTATTAAGACAGGGAGTCAAAGCAGCTCTACCTAATACAGAGAAACAAACAGAAGGAGGCTGCCAAAACCAGGAAGCAAAGAAATATGACCCAAATTAAAAGCATAATAAAGCTCCAGAAAAAGAACTAAATGAAATGAAGATAAGCAAACTATCAGATGTTGAGTTCAAAACAGTGATTATCAGGATGCCCAGGAACTCTCTGTATACTTCAACAGCATAAAAAAGACCCAGGCAGAAATGAAGGTTAAATTAAGCAAAATAAAGAAAATCTACAGGGAACCAACTGTGGAGGGGGTAAAGCTGAGAATCAAATCAACAATTTGTAACACTGTGAAGAAAAAAAACATTCAATCAGAAAACAGAAAGAGAAAAAATAATTCAAAAATACAAGAATAGGCTAAGGAGCATCTGGAACATCTTTAAACATACCAATTTCTGAATCATAAGGGTGCTGGAAAAAGAGGAAGACCAAGAAATTGAAAACTTATTTCAAAAAATAATGAAGGAAAACTGTCCTAATCTGATGACGGAAATAGACATACAAGTCCAGGAAGCACAGACAAGTCCCAAACAAGATAGAACCAAAGAGGACCAGCCAAGACATATCATAATTAAAATGCCGAAAGTTAAAGAGAGAATCTTAAAAGCAGCAAGAGGAAAGGAGAGAGTTACCTACAAAGGATAAAGCTGTCAACTGATTTCTCAAAAGAAACTTTGCAGGCTGGAAGGGACTGACAAGGCATATTCAAAGTGATATGAAAAGCAAGAACCTACAACCTACGTTACTCTATCCAGGAAAGTTATCATTTGGAATGGAAGGACAGATAAAGTGCTTTCCAGACAAGGTAAAACTAAAGGAGTTCATCATTACTAAGCCAATATTACATTAAATGCTAAAAGAAAATATATAAGAAAAAGAAGATAAAAATAATAAATTCAAGGCAATAAATTCAAAGCAATAAATTCAATGGCTTCCAGCCAAGATGGATGCATAGCTACATACACTTTGTCTCCTAACACAACCAAAAGAAGGACAATAACCAATTTAAAAACAAAAAACAACCAGAACTGCAAGAACATCAAACTGTATGGGAGTTTGACAACCAAGGAGTTAAAGAACAAACGTTCATCCAGACTGGTAGGAGGGGCAGAGACAGGAACCCAGGGTGGAGTGGACACACAGCAAGGGGGCAGCAACAAGACTGGGCAGTCCCACATTTGTGCACAGATAAACTGGGAGGAACAACTGGGGAGTGAGACGGACCTCACAACCCAGGGCTCCAGCACATGAAAAGAAAGCTTCAAGACCTCTAGCCATAAAAACCTATGGTGGTTGTGGCAGCAGGAGAAACTGCCAGTCTCACAGGAGAATCCAGTGGAGAGACTCATGGGGTCCTAGCATAACAAACCCACACACTTGGGAATCAGCACCAGAAAGGTGTAATTCACTTGTGAGTAGTAAGGAAGTGACTGAAAGTAGGGTGAGAGCTGAGCAAGCAGCACTGTCCCCTCTCTGTTCCCTGCCCCACACACAACAACACAATGAAGTGGGTTACCACACCCTGGAGAATACTTAAGGCTCCACTCCTTATAATGTAACAAGCATGCCAATACAAAGAAATATAACCCAAATGGAAGAACAGAATAAAAGCAATGAGGAGATAGATGCAGAGTTCAAACCACTGGTAATCAGGATGAGCACAGAAATGATTGAGTAAAGCTGCAAAATAAAGAAAGAAGTGAAGGCTTTACAAAGTGAAATAAAAACATACAGGAAACCAACAGTGAAGGGAAGAAAACTGGGATTTAAATCAATTATTTCAAACAAAAGGAAGAAGAGAATGGAGAAAGAAGAATTCAAAAATATGAGGAGAGGGTTAGGAATCTCTGGGACAACTTTAAACACATCAATATCATAGGGTGCCAGAAGGAGAGGGGGGAGAGTGAGAAATTGAAAGCTTATTTTAAAACATAAGGAAGGAGAATTTCCCTGACCTGGCAAAGGACATAGACTTCCAGGAAGACTAGGAAGTTCAAACAGTCCCCAAAAAGTTGGACCCAAGGAAACATGCACCAAGGCAGATCACAATTAAGTTACCCAAGATTAAAGTTAAGGAGAGAATCTTAAATTCAGCAAGAAGAAAGGAGAGAGTTATGTACAAAAGAGTTCCCATAAGACTGTCAGTTGATTTCTCAAAAGAAACCTTGTAGGAAAGAAGCATTCAAAGTCATAAAAGGCAAGGACATACATCCAAGATTACTCTATCCACCAAAACTATCATTCAGAATGGAAGGGCACGTAAAGTGCTTCCCAGATAAGGTAAAATTAAAAGAGTTCATCATCATTAAGCCCTTATTATATGAAATGTTAAAGGGACTTATCTAAGAAAGAGAAGTTAAAATCTATAAACAGTGAAATGACAACAAACTCACAACTATCAACAACTGAACCCCGCCCCCCCCCCAAAAAAAAACAAAAGCAAACTAAGCAAACCACTAGAACAGAAACAGAATCACAGAAATGGAGATCACATGGAGGGGTATCAGCAGGGATGGGGTGGGGGGAGAATGGGGGAAAGGTACAGGGAATAAGAAGCATAATTGGTAGGCACAAAATAGACAGGGGGAGGTTAAGAATAGTATAGGAAATGGAGAAGCCAAAGAACTTATATGTACAATCCATGGACATGATCTAAGGGTTGGGGGGAATGCTGGAGGGAAGAGTTGCATAGGGCAGAGGGGGAGAAAGGGGAGAAAAAAAATGGGACAACTGTAACAGCGTAATCAATAAAATATTCTTTAAAAAATAACATGGCAATAAATTCATAGCTATCAATAATTGAATCTAAGTAACAAATTAAGCAAACAAGCACAACAAGAACAGAATCAGAGATATGGATATCATTTGGAGGGACATCAGTCAGGAAAGGGAAGGGGAACAATTGGGGAAAAGTCGCAGTGATTAAAAAACACAAATTGGTAGGCACAAAATAGATAGGGGGTGTCAAGAATGGGATAGGATATGGAGTAGCCAAAGAACTTATATGCATGACCCATGGACATGAAGTAAAGGAGGAACTGCTGGAGGGAAGGGGAGTAACTCATAGAGGAGGGTAAAGGGGGAAAAATTGGGACAACTATAATAGCATAATCAATAAAATATATTTTTAAAAAGAATTGAGTTCAAAATGAAATAAGAGTTTAAAATGTTATAACTCAGTGTGTACAAGGTTACATGACTAGTTTTATTAATAGTTTATATTACCACTAATTTTACTGAGACCAAAATTATATTCATGATACATTAAAAGTACCATTTCAATGATGGGTATATACCCTGAAATTAAAGTGGTGAACACTCAATCGTACATTTCTCGGTCACTTTATGAAAAGAAAGTATTAAACAAGAATATTTATACTAAAGGACAAGCAAGAGGTCTCAAATATCCTTCAGAGAGTACTTTCAGTGGAATCTTGTTATGATACCAACACGGAAAAAGGGAGATATCTATAGGTCATCTTATATTTCACAGGGGGTGTTGTAATACTTAAACTTGCTATGGAAATAAATACTTGCTTGTTGACTTCAATATCTAATAACCACACCCCAAAGCAACAGCTTTTATGGGATCAGAGTCAGGATTTATGAGAAAAAAAAGGCCTGTAGTAAGAAACTTTCCTTCTCCCAAATCAATCATCACTTCTCTAGGCTACCTAATGTCTCTCAGCTTTACCACACTGCCATAATTAGAAACAGAAATCCCTTGGATTCAAGAAGTACAGTTGAAGTTATTTCTAAAAAAAAGGGTAAATGTTTGTATAATACTATTTAAGCAACTTGATATTCCAATCCCATAGCTAAAAGAACTGTTCTAGAATAGAAAATATTCAATAGACATTTACTATTTTAGAGACCTTTTTTCTTGATGTTCTAAAAGGGTGTAGATAGACCAGCATGGGATCAGTTGTCGCCTTGTAAATCTCCCAGAAAGTATGACCAGTCTTTGTGGCTAAAATGTTTTCCAAACAGGTAACAGTAGCTGATCTCACTTTGACACTAAAGAATAGATAGAATTCAAAAGCCTGTAAAGTATATCAATTATTATTGATAAATATTAAACAATCTCCAATGAGAAAATTTAAAATATAAAATGTATATCATTAGGAAAACTTTACATTTATTAGGAAATTTTACATCAATAAAATTCTATTACATCCCAGCCAAAATTATCAAAGGTTTGTAAATATTCTCTCAGTAACCTTGAGTTACTAATTACTGCAATAGCAATGCCCTTCATTCAATAAGGTCTATATTCTGACCATTAAAACTTAAAAAGACATAAAAATAAGTAAAATAACACTAATAAAAATGAGTAATGAGAATGACATAATAGTCATTCACCTGGGAAAATATTTTGATAATATTCCCTGCACATGATAAAATTGTTGTCTGGAACAATTTTAAACAAACAGTAACTACACACTTCTTGCGACCAGAAGCTACCCGAGAATCATTACGTAAGGCAGCTAAAGTCTCTAATAAATGTAGAAGGGCCTTATCTTTTGCAAAAAAATAAAAATTGAGAAAAGAAAGGCTGCAATACAAGAGCATGAAATTATAACAGCTGTCCCTCCAAAATGTCATAGAGACTGTTACTGTAAATGATGATGAGCTATCAAGTAAAGGCCTAATTCCTTTAGGTTTTTCAACTTAAGACATAGAAGCATAAATCCTAAACTTTGAACTATCCTTTACTCCTCTCTGTTTCCCTACTCCTCCATATCCAATTAGTCAGCAAGTCCTGCTGTCTCTACAATAAAAATATACCCTGGTTCCATCCATTTTCCATCTCATCTCTCTTATTGCCAACCTAATCCAGGTCACCATCATTTGTCTTCAGGACTATGGCAACAGTTTCATAACAGGGCTTCCTGTTTCCACTTTTGCCCTATCACAATCTATTTGCCATACAAAAGCCGAGTAAAAATGTAAGCAGCACCATGACAATACTTTGGTTAAAACTTCATGGCTGCCTTACACATTTCAAATAAAATCCAAATGTCTATATCATAGTAAATCCTACCTTTCTAATTTTGTTTCATGTCACTTTCTTCCACACTAGGTTCCTCTCTGCTCCTCAAACACATCAAGCTTATTTCTACTCCAGATGTTCCCCATCTGGAATGTTTTATCCCTAATCATCTTCCAGCTGATTCCCAATCATTCCGATCAGCACCATGCCATTTTCCTCAGCACAGCCTTCCATGACCAGCAGTTGTGAGAGTTCCTTGGCCAACAGCCCTCTGTAGACCTGAGGGGCTATAAACCTGTAATGGTATTTTTCCTCTTACAAAAACACAGGAGCAACAAATTGTATTTGTTACCTAGGCCTCTCAAGGTTAAGTCAAACTAATATGTATGTGAACCTTTCTAGAAAAAGACAATTGTACATTATTATGTAACAAATGAAACAATGCATGCAAAATTTTGTGGAAAATCTCTTCAAAAACTGTGCCAGATATACTTTAAAGTACATTTTTAAAATGAGGTGAATTAATAAACAGAAGGATGGCTAGATATGACAAAGCAAGGATAGTAGTAAAATATTAATGGTAGAAAATAGTTGTAACCTAAGTGGTAAGTATATGGGTGTTATTGTAAAATTCTTTCAACTTTGCTCTATGTTTGAAATTTTTTATAATAAAATGTTGGAGGAAGACATGACAGCCTGTTTATTGTAACAATGAAAGATACATGTCCATTAAATCCGCAATGGAAACATGGCAGGTAGATAGTACTGCCAATCATTTATGTCCTTAACAAAAAAGAGGGAGGGTTTGAAAGGAAACAGATGCAAAACACCTACTGACTTTAGATAGATGCCTGGCTGTGGGCAAAAAAATTCTTTGAACCCACACTCCCCTCAAAAAATGGTGATAATATGCTCAAATATACCAAAAATAAATAAATAAATAGATAAATGGGAAATGAGGGGAAGAAACCCAAAGTAATCTCATAACCGGCAAGCTGAAATTATTGTAATATGTGTTGCAATTTTGTTCTGCAGAGACAAAATGGGTAAAAGAAAGCTCTGATTATCTTAGAAAATTTTTGAGTTATGAAATTTCTGCTCTATAATTTATTGCATTTTATTTTATTGTTTTTTCAGATTTTATTTATTTTAGACTGAGGGGAAGGGAGGCAGGGAAAGAAACATCAATATGTGGTTGCCTCTCTCATGCCTCCTACTGGGGACTTTACCTGGCCTGCAAAATTGCCTTGACTGGGAATCAAACAGGCCACCCTTTGGCTCTCAGGCCGGCACTCAATCCACTGAGCCACACCAACCAGGGCTCTAAACTTATTTTAAAAAGATCAAATAGTCTAGCTGGGAAGAGAAGTGCATTTGATTTTGAAATATGCCCCAAATATCCCAATTTGCATTCCCCTATCTTAATGTCCTATGTAGAATCACCTGGCAATTTTCTTATTATTTATTGTCTAGTCTACTCTTACTAGAATTTCACATGGACCTTGTCTAGTATATTCATCATTATATCAAATGCCTGGTACATGGTGGGGTTTCAGTAATTTTGTGCACTAATTAAAATACAACAATTTTCATTAAAATACTTGAGATGAAAGAAAATTGTGGCAACATAAAAGAGAAAGCTTTAAAGTTATTGGAAATGTTCATTTATGTGAAGTATCACTTTCCTTGAGTGTCAGATTAAGTAAATATTACTATAAATAAACTATCATTAAATATTTACCAATCCTCCACCAGTATTATTATTCAGGTAGGTCAGCAGTGTGAGGGTCCACTGAAGTTCTTTAGCTTCAGATAACTCAAGAGCCTTGGTATAAGATGTATCTTTCCTATGTTGTATAGCTATCATTGAGAAATCTACAGGACCCACTTCCCCCAAGCAGCTTCCAACAGTCACTACATGTAGAATTCACATTTCAGTAGAGTTATAGCTAAGAGATCATACATACAACAGAAATTTCCTGATTTCCAAAATATAAAGTCATTTTGTCATTCTTTAAAAGTTAAGTGTTTCTCAAAGATTTTGAATAAATTAAAAAAGCTACAAAATATTATATTATTCCCTTTACATATCATCCATACATGTGGGTAATATTTTCCCCTATAAAACTATATTCAAAGTTTAGATTAAATAGTAACAGAATACAGATATTAAGGATGGAAGTTTAAACTTAGCTACTGCATGACAGTATCAGCAGATCTTAAAACTTACAAATTTGTTAGTTATAATGTATATAAGGACCACTAACCTTAAACACTCAATTCAGTGAAAACTCATACAAACACAAATGCACACGTGCACAAACATAATATATTTCCCATCTGTGTTATCACTACATGGATGAAGATAGAATGTTCTGCATGCCAGAGGGCTCCCTCATGCTCGTTCCCAGTCAAAGTGGAATTTATTAAAATCTGCTCACAATTTTTTTGACAGTTCTTCTTTCAAAAGGTGAAACCTAATTATTCTGTCCTCTTGAGTGTGGGCTGTCCCTAGTGATGCACTTCAAACGAACAGAATGTATACAAGTCCTTTACCTCTTTGGTTAAATTTATCTGCAAGTATAATTCTTAGATGCTATTATAAATTCAATAGTAAATGAAATGCAGTTTCCTCTTTGGACTGTTCGCTGCTGGTGTACAGAATCATGACCAAATTTTGGCTGTTGATCTCGTGGCCTGTACCTTTGCAACATTCATTTATTTTCTCTATTATAGTAGCTTTCTGGTAGAGTATCTGGATATATAAATAAAAATTTACTTTTATTTATACTATTTATGTATATAAACATATTTATGAATATATATTTATAAATATTTAATTTTACACATAAATGTTTATATAATTATTTATATTATATATATGAATATTTATATATTTATTTACTTATAAATAAATATATAATATATCACCTGTGAATAGAAATTATTTTAATTCTCCTTTCCAATTTGATAATTTACATCTTTTTCTGGTTCAATTGCTCTGGCTCAAACTTCTGATATAATGTTCAATAGAAGAGGGAAAGTGGGCAAACTTTTCTCATTCCTGATTTGAGGGAGAAAACATTCAATTTCTTACCATTAAGTATGATGTTAGTCATGGGTGCAAAGATTTTCTGCTATGCAAGAAAGTCACTTAGGGTTCTTGTAGCAAATGTGGTGTGGGGGGGCTCCGCTTGCAGAGCCTCATCCCTCTGTCACAGATGATAATAAGTCTACCGAAACATCATCTGCTTGGGGAAGAGAGGTGGTTGATCTCTCAAAGGAGAAGGACCCAGCCCCTTCCTCAATGGGCTTTTATTTTGTTCAAATACACAGGAATACAGGTATGTCAGGTGGCAAGGATCAAACAATGGATAACATTTTAAAGAAATCTGAGGGCTTAATCAGAGTCAGTGTCTGTCAGGAAAGGGGGTTGCAAAAACTTTGGGAGACATACTCAGTTCCTCCTCAGACCCTTATAATTTAAATGAGAGCACTCTTAGCGAAGCAGGTTTCAAAGGACTTTATGAATTCTTTCTTATGCCCAATCACCCAGGGAACCACTCTGGCCGGCACAGCACGGGGCTGCACCGCTTGCCATCAGAGTTTCAGGCTTAAGCGGATTAGAACCAGGATGCAAGAGATCAGGAAGACATCTCCCAGATGGAAATGGGGACTCAGGCTTTTTCAGAATAGCCGGGGGTGGGGTGGGGGGTGGTGAGGGTCCATCACCCCCTCTTTGCTGCAGCCCCCCACCCTGAGTCCTCTCATGAGGGCCTTCCAAGTGTTTGTGTCTGGCTTGGGTTACCCCTCCCTTGAGGAGTATTACCCATCATTGACTAACCAACCAAGCATTGGGGCCAGAGATGGATGAAGCAGAAGTGGCTCTCCTGTCAGGGAGATAAGCTTTGTTTCCTTAGTAGCTCAGGTCCTCTAGACAGAACAGACCCAGATGAAACAGGTCTCCTGGGCTCTTATGCAGCCTATCTATGGGGTAAAGGAGTTTACCCCATAGATAGGAGTTTATCTACCCTTTTGCCAGTATGAGTGGACACCATCTTGGATAATGGCCACCAGCTGACCACAAGCATCACCATTGTGTCATCGTGTGGGTTATCTAGGAGCAGTTTTGAAAAAATGAAACTATGATGGAGACAGCACTTTCTTTACAATATGCTTACATATTAAAATTATCTGACCAGAAAACTGAAATAAAATCTTTTGAAAAGGTTTTAAATCATGAGCACTTAAAAATACTAATAATACTGCCCCGGCTGGTATGGCTCAGTGGATTGGGTGCCACCCAGTGAACCAAGTTCGATTCCCAGTCAGGGCACTTGCCTGGATTGCAGGCCTGGTCCCCAGTAGGAGGTACCTGAGGAGCAACCACACATTGAGGCTCCTCTCCTTCTCTTTCTCCTTTTTCCCCTCTCTCTAAAAATATTAATAAAATCTTTTTAAAAATCAACAATAACATTAGTGATACCAAGCATATTCTCTAACCACAATGCTTGGAAATTAGAAATCAACTGCAAAAAGAAGTAGAAAAAGACACAAATATGTGGAGATTAAACAACAGGCCATTAAAGAACAACCAAGTCAAAAAAGAAATAAAAAGTGAAATCAAAAGACTTTAAAAAACAAATGAGAATGACAATACATCATATCAAAGCTTTTTGGATGCAGCAAAAGTGGTAGTAGGAGGATGGTTTATATTATTACATACCTATATCAAGAAACAAGAAAAATTCCAAGTAAATAATCTAGCATTATGTGTTAAAGGACTACAAAAAGAAGAAAAAATGAGCCCAAAGTCAGCAGAATAAAGGAAATAATAAAAATTAAATCAGCCTTGCCTGGGTGGCTTGGTTAGCTGGAGTGTCATTCCATACACCAAAGGGTCATGGGTTTAATTTCCAGTCAGGGCATATACCTTGGTTTCAGGTTCAACCCCCCAGTCAGGGTGTGTAAGGGAGACAACCAGTTGATGTTTCTCTCTCACATCAATGTTTCTCCCTCTCTCTCTCTCTCTCTTCCTTCCTCTCTCTTTAGAATCAATAGGCATATCCTCAAGTGAGCACTGAAAAAATAATGATAATAATTAATAATAATAATAATAATAATTAGAGCAGAATTAAATGAAATAGAGAACAAAAAACTATACAAAAAATTAATGCAACAAAGAGCTGGTTCTTTGAAGAGATTAATAAAATTTACTAACTTCTGACTAGACTCACTAAGGAAATAAGACAAAAGATTCAAACAAAACCAAAAATGAAAGAGGAAAAGTTACCACAGACACCACAGAAATACAGAGGATCATACAAGAATACTATGAAAGATTATATGGCATCAAATTCAATAACCTAAAAGAAATGGGTAAATTCCTAGAAATATATAACCTTTCTAGACTGAATCACAATAAGCTGGAAAATTTAAATAGACCAATCAGCAGTGAGGAAATTGAAACAAACAAAAAGTTAAAAGTCCAGGACCAGATGGCTTCACTAGTGAATTATACCAAGCATTTAAAGAAGACTGGATACCTATCCTTCTCAAACTCTTCCAAAAATGTGAAGAAGAGGCAATGCTTCCTAACTCATTTTAGGAAGCCAACATAACTCTACTATCAAAACCTGGCAAAAATAACACACAAAAAAGAAAACTTTCGACCAGTATGTCTATGAATACAGATGCAAAAATCCTAAACAAAATACCAACAAATTGAATACAACAATACATTAAAAAAATATTCAATACAATACTGATCAAGTGGGGTTCATTCCAGGGGTACAAAAATGGTTCAACATATGCAAATAACTCTATGTGATATACCACATTGATTAACAAAATAAAGGATAAAAATTATATAATCATACCAATAGGGTCGGAAAAAGCATCTGACAGGATACAACATCCATTTATTATGAAAACACTCAATGAAATGGGTAATCAGGAAAGTACTACAACCTAATAAAGCCATATATAACAAACCCTCAGCTCATATCCTTGGTGAAAAGGTAAAAACTTTCCCTCTAAGCTCAGGAACAAGATAAGGATGTTCACTCTCACCACTGTTATTCCACACAGTACTACTGGAAGTCCTAGTCAGAGCAGTCAGGCAAGAGAAAGAAAAAAACGGCATCCAAATTGGGAATGACAAAGTAAACTTGTCACTTTTTTGCTAATGACATGATTCTTTATGTAGCAAACCCTAAGACTCCACCCCCTCAAAAAAAAAAAAAAAAAAACTGTTACAAACAATAAACCAATGCAGCAAACTTGCAAGATATAAAATCAGTATACAGAAATAGATTGCATTCCTTGCATTGGTTGAGGGGGAACCTGGGCAGGCCTCCCAGTTAGGGGTGGCAACAAGAAGCAAGATGGGGATCAGCTTGGCTTCTAGAAGCTCAGCTTCCATGAGGAAAAGCAGTGCAAGTACTTGACCAGCTTCCAAGGTGCGAGGTGGAGTGGAAGAAGGCTGCTCAGGAGATCAAGCAGTGGCTCAAGCAGGACAGAAGCAGCTCTGGGAGGAAGGCCACCAGGAGCACTTGCAGAGGCCGGCAGAGAGAGAGGAGGCACAGGAGGAGGTAAGGAAATGGACCAACTGGTGACAGCAAAGACAGAGTCTGTGCAGTGTGACCACCCAAACCACATGGTCCTGTGACCACTGTCAGTGACCTGGACTGCCCTGTCTGAGAAGGGGCTGGGTGCAAGTCTGAGGAGGAGGTGGCATCCACTAAGAAGCTGACCAAAGCCTTCCTCAGGAAGTCCAGGGGCTCCCTATTATCCCAGCGGATCTCCTCTCTCAGGGCATCTGCATCCCTGTTTCACACAGTCACAAAGAATCAAGAGGAAACATTTCCAACAGGCCTAGGACTCCATGAAGAAGCTCCCTCACCAAGACCCAGCATTGTCTTACCTGCAAAGCCCCAGCCAATGGAGAGTGAGCCCAAGAACCAGGTCAGGTCCAGCCTAGGCTGCAAGGGACTGTCCTGTCTGTGCTTGGCTGTCCCAGTAACCCAGTCTACACAGAGGCCTGGGGCTTTTACCCCAGAAGTAGTGGGCAGCTGAGAACTACCCTCCCTCCATAGGAAGTTTCAGGGCCAAATTTAGAGCATCTTCCCCACTGGACCCTTCGCAGCCTTGAGGGAAAAGAAAACAAAATTCTTGCATTTCTAAATACTAATAGTGAAATTTCTGAAAAAGAAATGAAAAAAGAAATCCTCCCCCACTCCGCTCTCCCCTCTGGTGACTGTCAGGGGAAAAGGGGAAGTGTCTCTAAAGAGCAACAATATAAAAGACACATGGACAAAAACTAGGAGGGATGGAAATGGGAGGGAGGTGGGGAGGGCTGGGGCGGTGGACTGGGATGGGAATAAAAGACAGAAAACTGTACAAGAACAACAATTAAAATAAAATTAAAACTGTTAAAAAGGAAAAAATCCTTTTGCAATTGCAACAAACAATAATAAAATGCCTAGGAATAAACTTGACAAAGGATGTGAGGGACCTATACACTAAAAACTACAAGACAATATGAGAGATTGAAGAAGACACAAAGAAATGGAAAGATATTCCATGTTTATGGACTGGAACAATCAACATAGTAAAAATGGCCATATTATCCAAAGCAATATGCAGATTTTAATGCAGTCACCATCAAAATCCCAATAGCGTTTGTTAAAGAAATAATAAAAACAAAAATCAGCAGATTTGTGTGGAACTACAAAAGACCCTAAACAGCCAGTGCAATCCTGACAAAAAAGAACAAAGCTGGTGGCATCACACTCCCTGACCACAAATTATACTATAATACAAAGCAACAATAATCAAAATGGCATGGCCCTGGCAGACAAACAGAAGACACACAGACAAATGGTACAGAATTGAAAACCCAGAACTAAACCCCATGTAGATGGGCAAGCAATTTTTGACAAAAGAGCCGAAACATACAGTGGAGAGAAGAAAGCCTCTTCAATAAATGGTTCTGAGAAAATTAGAAAACCACATGCAAAAGAATAAAACTAGACTACTGGTTTCCCCATATAAAAAATTAATTCAAAATGAATCAATGATCTAAATTTAATACCTGAGACAACAAATTATATTAAAAATAGGTACTAAAGTTATGGACCTTAATCTTAGAGAAGATTTTAAGAATTTTAACCAAAAGTCAAGGGAAGTGAAAGAAAAAAGAAAAGAATGGGATTATAGCAAAGTAAAAAGCTTCTGCACAACAAAAGAAACCATCAACAAAACAAAAAAGCAACTAACCGATGGGAGAAGATACTTGCAAACAACAGTTCTGATAAGAGATTAATATAAAAATACATATAAAGAACTCATATAACTCAACAACAAAAGAAAACAATCCAATTAAGAAATGGGCAGAGGACCATAACAGATACTTCTCCCAAGAAGATGTACAAATGCCAACAGATACATAAAAAGATGCTCAACTTCATTAGATACTAGAGAAAGGCAAACAAAAACTATAATGAGATTCTACCTCAGACCTGTTAGAATGGCCATTATTAACAACACAAATGATAACAATTGTTGGAGAGGCTGTGGAGGAAAAGGAACCATCATTCACTGTTAGTGGGAATGTAAATTAAGACAGTCACTATGGGAAACAGTGTGGAGGTTTCTCAAAAAATTAAGAAGAGAGTTACCATATGACCCAGCAACCCCTCTTCTGGGTATCTACCCCCAAAATTAGAAAACACTTATTCCAAAAGATATATGTACCCTGTGTTCACTGCAGCATCCTCACAGTGACCAAGACATGGAAACAACTGAAGTGTCCCTTGATAGACGACTGGGTAAAGAAGATGTGGTACATTTATACAATGGGATACTACTCAGCCATAAGAAAAGATAAAATACTGTCATGGATGGATCTTGAGAATATCATGCTAAGCAGAGTAAGTTAAGCAAAAAAAGTTGAGAACTCATATGTGAGATATGAGTTTTATAATTGAAAGCAACAAATGAAAAAACAAGACAAACAAGCAAAAACTCATAGACACAGGCAACAGTATGGCAGTTACCAGAGGGAAGGAGTGTTGAAGGGATGGTGAAGGGTAGAGGGAGGTGAGTATATGGTGACAGAAGATTTAACCATTCCAGATAATGACAATTAAGTGCTACCATTCGAGTACTGCATATATCCTTCAGACTAATAGAGATATTAGCACAGTTGGATTTCTTTTTTTTTCCCCTACTTTCACAAGGATTCACTTTTTTACCTGGTCAGGCTCCTGCCTAAGGGTGTGATCAGCAAATACTTGGCTCATCTGCTGGGGCAAGATGAAGGGGGGACAGGGAATTGGTCATTTCTGAATAAAACAAGAGAGGACAGAACATGAAATTGATTATCAAGGATCAATGACCTCTACATAAGGACAAAAAGAAAATAATATTTTGAATCATGAGAAATGAAGAGATTTTGTCTGAATTTCCATATAAGAAAATAGTTTCCATAAATGTCTTCATTTTGCATCAATTGTATATGTATAAAATATGTGTAGTGCTCATTGGTTGTAACATGTGATACCTGCTGTGCGTGCATAAATGTGTATGCACATGCATACGAATGAAGGGAAATACAAAAGAGAAAGAATGTTTACAGAAGCTTGTATGAATAAATATATTTCCTTTAGTAAAATCATTTAGGTTTCTGAAAAGTGCAATTGTGTTTTTATACCCCTAAAGTAGGACTGCTGGTCAAATTCCCCAATATGGATATAGAAATGTTTCAAGATGAGTATTTCTCATGCTTGACAATGCACTGTGATCCTGAGAACAATATTTAGGAGGGATTTTTGTGGGATGTATATAAACACCTCACTGCGATGAGAAGGGGAAATTGTGTGTCTAAATAGAGTGTGTTTCCTATGATACTGCATAGATTGCCACCCCAAGGGGAAGGCCAAAACCAGCACTGTGCCACAGATGTACATGAGGAAAAAAAAGTGAAACAGAGAAAACAATACAAAGGAAGGAAAGGAGAGATAGTCTCTCCTCATTTTCACTCTCACAAATCCAGGACAAGATAGAATCTAGCAAAATTTAATAAAGCATTCTGTATTTTATGTGGCAATCCTACTCTCAGAGTAAGCCAGCTATCTACTGCTTCTCTCTCCCCCTCTTGTACACATACACATGCACACACGCGCACACACACACACACCATTTTCTTCTCTGAGATAAAAGCTATTTCAATTATTGCAGTTTGGCAGTGCACTCACCATAAGTTACTAACACTGCACATACACGTAGAAGAAAGCTCAGTAAGTGTTTGGGTTTACCCACATGCATTTGTTTAGTTTCCTTAAGATCAGCATGTGTAATTCATATGTCTGTTTTCTGTGCATGCCTCAAAGGGGTGGTTATGGCTTGGGACAGGATTGTGGTTTTTCTGACTTCCCTGCTCTAATACCATCCTGTGGTATTCCACATTCCACCCTTCTTCTAACATTTTCAGTTCTTCAGAAGCCTGTTTTAGTCTGCCCTGATCGATGCAAAGAGGCAGAGACATACTTGTCAATAGTGTTTTCCTGGATCTGTCTCATGATTGGGCTTCCCAGAAGTTAACTCTGTTAAAGGCACCTGAAGCTTGAGGAAAAACCTCACTATATTCAAGTATATTGTTGTTAAATAAATAAGGAAGTACCTAATACCTTTTATTTTTTAATCCATGCTAGATCTTTTATATGGATCTTTATCTAGGTAATTCTTCAATCTACATTTATTTCAGTCTGCCTGAATATACCACTGTTGAATTACCTATCACCAATTAGAAACTATTCAGGAACTGCTAAATAAACTAGAATCTTAACTTCACTGGTTACACACTATTTCTATTACACCTGGAGCCCTTCCTTAACTCAATGAACCCAGGTGGTGAAACCTGGATATTGGCTAACTGATTTGTTTTTACACTTTGCTACTAGTTTCTAGGTTTCATCTTTCTATACTAAAGGAGCAGCTCTATCTTCCTAAGCAAAGTACTAGAGTATTCTATCACACACACACACACACACACACAGCTTCATTATTTAATTAGCCCATATTTATCACATGTTTTTTGAGAATGGGACCAATCAATAGCTAGAACTATACACAGGCATGCTGTTTTATAAGTGCTATAATTCCCATCAATGATATTTCTTATTGATTGGTGGCTGAGATGGGAATCACCAATTTCCACCTCTGGGGAATAGCTGCACCGCACTGCTTCTTACTGCTTGGAATGTTTGCTTTCCACTAGCTGTGGGATTCATTTAAAAATAGCTGTTTTTTCTCCACAACTTTGCCAGCACTTATTGTTTGCTGATTTGTTTATGATGGGCATTCTGACAGATGTGAAATGGTATCTCATTGTGGTTTCAATTTGCATCTCTCTGATGGCTAGCAATGCGGAGCATCTTTTCATATGTCTCTGGCCCATCTGTATGTCTTCCTTGGAGAAGTGTCTGTTCAGGTCCTTTGCGCATTTTTTTAATTGGATTGTTGGTCTTCCAGGATTGGACTCATGTGAGTTTTTATATATTTTGGATATCAAAACCTTGTCTGAACTATCATTGGCAAATATGTTTTCCGACATGATTTGTTCCCTTTGCATTTTGCTGTACAGCTGTACAGCATTTGTTAGCTGTACAGAAGCTTTTTATTTTGATTAATTCCCATTTGCTTATTATTTCCTTTATGTCCCTTGCTCTACTGGGACATATTGGTGAAAATAGTTTCATGAAATATCTGATATTTTCCTGCCTATGTTCTCCTCTAGAACTTTTATGGTGTCATGACTTATATTTAAATCTTTTATGCATATTGAGTTTACTTTTGTATATGGTGTAAGTATATTTGGCAAACAGTGGGATACAAAGTCAACATTCAGAAATCAGAGTCACTTTTGTACATCAACAATGAAATATGGGAAGCAAAAATCAGTAAAGAAAAATCTCATGCACTATAGCAACAAGAAATATAAATCCCTAAGAATAAGCCTAATCAAGGAGAAAAAAGACCTGTACTCAGAAACTACATAATACTGAAGAAAAAAATTAAGGAAGACAAGAAAAAATGTAAGCATATACCATGTTCATGGATTGGAAGAATTAACACTATCAAAATGTGCATACTGCACAAAGCAATTTATAGATTCAAGCAGCAATCCTATTAAAATACCAATGACATATTTCACAGATGTAGAACAAACATTCCAAAAATTTCTATGGAGCCATAAGTGACCCCGAATAGCCACAGCAATTTTGAGAAAAAAGAACAAAGTAGCAGAGGTCACAATACCTGACATCAAAGTATATTACAAGGCCGCTGTAATCAAAACAGTCTGGTACTGGCATAACAACAGACACCTAGATCAATGGAACAGAATAAAGAACCCAGAAATACACCCATGTCTCTATGATCAATTAATAATTGAGAAATAGGACAGAAGCATAAAATGGAGTAATAATAGCATCTTCAACAAATAATGTTGGAAGATGTGGACAGCTACATGCAAACAAACTTCTACTCCTTAAAGAGATACATTTGCAGAGTTCTCAGGATATGTTACACACATTTTAACTATTCAACCAAAATGTTCTCCCAAATAAAAAAATAAAGATTTATTCCCTTCTTTAGACACCAGAACTACCCTATAGCATTAAAAAAACTGTGCTGTCTGCAGTTAGTGGTGTTTCTTAAAGTGTCATCCCAGTTGGAGAGGTTGGGTATGGAATATGATGATTCAGGAGATCAAGAGCTCTGAATAGCACACAGAAACCACAATAAAGAAAGTGGAAAGATGCCCACATGGTACAAAGCTCTTGCTAAGGGAATAACATGTGTGCATATTTAGACTCATCTATTCAGTGTAGAAGGGATTTGCTTACCCTAGAAATTATCTTGGTAGCAACTTTTAACTCAGAATGTTCCAGTACATTCTAGTGAGAGAGTTTTTGCTCATTTCTTATGCAGCTACAGTATGTACACTATAATTTTAGTCAGGAACAAAGTATAAAATGCACTTTTTGAAAATTAGATACACAAAGTATTCATGACATGTCAGGAACTTGGCATTAAAAACAGGATATGCTCAATTGGGATTTTTCAAAGAAACACATTAATGAGGTGATCTTTAGTAAGGTGTTTGCAGAGTTAGGGAAGTACAATGCATATGTAGACACCCAGAGACTCGCAACAGGGGAAGCCATTTATACCCCTATACTTGATACAGCAAAAGGAGGAAATGGGGTTATTGGAGCATGGCTAAGAGCTGGGTGTGAAGCAGGACTGCCCGCATTGCTGTAGTACTAGTTCAACCTCACTTATATATACAGACTTTCAGGTAATCTAGCATAGACTTTTATTTAAAATTCATAACTTTGCTTAGATTAACCTGTAGACCAATTTAGAGCACCCTTGACATTATAAGGCTTTTGTAACCACATCTCTTACCTGCTAAGAGTTTAACAGAAGGGATGAGATCAATTATGTCACCATAAGAAATGTCCAAACCTGTAAGAATTTGTACGAGTTTATTTGAGCCAAACTGATGACAATTTCCAGGAAGCGAAACATCAACAGATTAAGCAAATGCTCCAAAGAATGGTGGTTCTGAACACTACTTTATACATTACAATCCAAGGGGAAGATGTGTGGGATGAAAACCATCAACAATAGGATTAGGGAAGCAGGAGAAAGCAAAGTGGGAAAACTTCTGGGGTTGAATAAAAGATAAAATAATAAACAAATACTTTTTTACATCCTCATTATAATAATAACATATCTGTCCAGTAGCAGAAATTTTCCTACATTTTGAATATGTGAGTTTTGTATAGGCATAGGCATGCTCTCTAACTACTCCTGCACAGGAATCCTTCCAGCTATACCTGCAATGATGATGCTCAAATGGGTGTTTATGCAACAATTCCTTGAATAAAGAAAAATCAGATTTTTGCTCCTAGACATGCAGCTTTGAAGAAGTTGTGAGCCCTACCCTAAGGGGGATAGTGCTTGCCTGACAGCTTGTAATGAAATATTGGGTTGGCTAAAGAGTTTATTTATTTTTATTCCATAAGATGGGTCTAGTAGCATTTAGTTGTATTTAACCTCATTCAAAACAATTTTTAACATTTTAATTTACTCTTTATTGTATTTTTTGCATTACCTTGCAGTCCCTTTATACCTCCCTTCCCCTAGAAATCACCACACTGTTTTCCATGTCCATGAGTCACTTTTTCTTTTAGCTCAATTCCTCCATTTCCTAACCTCCCCACCACCACTTGTTATCATCCTACTCTGCATCTAAGAGTCTGTCTTCATTTTCCTTGTTAGTTCAGTTTGTTCATTAGATTCCACATATGAGTGAAATCATATGGTATTTGACTGTCTCTGGCTTATTTCACTTAGCATAATGTTCTCAAGGTCCATCCATACTGTTGCAAAGGGTAAAATTTTCTTCTTTTTTTTGTGGCCGAGTACTATTCCATTTTAAAATGTCCAATAGTTGTTTTATACACTCATCTACTGATGGACATTTGGGCTGCTTCTATATTTTGGTGATCATAAATACCGCTGCAATGAACATAGTGGTGCTTATGTTTTTTTGAATTTCTGTTTTGGATACTTTTGAATACATTCCCAGAAATAGAATCACTGGGTCAAAAGGCATATCCATTTTTAATTTTTTGAGGTATCTCCATACAGCTTTCCACAGTGGCTCTACCTGTCTGCAGTCCCACCAACAGTGCAAAGGGTTTCCCCTTTCTCCACATCCTTACCAGCACTTGTTTGTTTGATTTTTTGATAATAGCCTTATGACAGGTGTAAGAGGGTATCACATTGTGGTTTTAATTTGCATTTCTCTGATAATTAATGACATTGAGCATCTTTTCACATGTCGAGTGGCCCTCTCTATGTCCTGTTTGGAGAAGTGTTTATTCAGGGGCTAGCCCATTTTGTAATTGGGTTATCTATTTTTTTGGTGTTGAGTTTTGTAATTACTTTGAAAATTTTGGATATTAACCTCTTATCAGATGTATCATTGTCCCATTCCCTGGGTTTCATTTTATTTTGTTGACTATTTCCTTTGCTGAGCAAAAACTTTATTTTGATGTAGTCCCATTTGTTTATTTTTTTTTCTTTTGTTTCCTTTTCCTGAGGAGATATATCTGATTAAAAATTTCTACAGCCAATATCCAAGATTTTGCTGCCTATGTTTTCTTCTAGGATTTTCTATGGTTTCTTGCCTAACATTTAAGTGTTTGATCCATTTTGAATTTATTCTTGTGTGTGGTGTAACAAGATGGTCTAGTTTAATTTTTGTGCATGTATCTGTCCAATTTTCCCAACACCATTTATTGAATAAATTGTCTTTAGCCCATTGTACGTGCTTGTTTCTTCTGTTGGATACTAATTGACTATAAAGGTGTGAGTTTATTTCTGGGCTCTCTGTACTGTTCTGTTGATCTATGGATCTATATGTCTGTTTTTATTGCCAGTACCATGCTTTTTTGATAACTGTGGCTTTATAGTTCAGTTTGATATGAGATAGCGTGATTCTTTCAAATTTGTTTTTCTTTCTCAGAATGGATGCTGTTATGAGGGGCCTTTTGTGGCTCCATATACATTTTTGAAATATTTGTTCTAGTTCTGTGATTTATGTCATTGGAATCTTGACAAGAATTGCCTTGAATCTATAGAGTGTTTTGAGTAGTATGGACATTTTAATAATGTTAATTCTTCCTGTCCATGAGCACAGTATGTGCTTCTATTTATTTGTATCTTCTTCAATTTCTTTCTTCAGTGTCTTATAGTTTTCTGAGTACAAGTCTTTAACATCCTCCTTGCTTAGATATATTCCTATGTGGCAGACATTGGCCAGCAGTGTCCGCATCATTATGGATGAATTAAAACATACAGACTACCGAGTCTGGTGGAGGAATAAGGATGACAGCATGGCTTTTGGAGGAATAAGGATGACAGCATGGCTTTTATCGCAAGAGGAACAAAAGCTGTGGCCTCCGCCATGACAGGCCTTTATTCTAATCTCTCCTTACATTCCAAGATGGTTCTTCCTCACTATCCAGGTTACAACAAAGGAGCCAAAGACCCTCATTACATCACAGAAGAAAGACATTAGCAAATGAATAGGCAAAAGTGGTTGAGCCAGTCACACTGGCCCCTGCAAGGCTCAGCACTGATTTTAGGAAGTTACAGTAAGCATTTGCAGGGTGAGGGAGTTTTTAGCAAAGAGCAAACCTCCAAACAGCTTAGGTATATAGCAAATCTGATTACCCAGGAGAGAACCTCTGTGTGGGTGTGGGTCCTGCGCATCTCTGAGGGGGAGCTGGGTCCATGCCACACAGAAGGGTCTGCCACATTCCTAGGTATTTTATTCTTTTTGAAGAAATTGCAAATGGGATTGTTTTCTTGATTTTTCTTTCTGTTAATTCATTACTGGCATATAAACTGCAACTGATTTGTAGGTATTAATTTTGTGTCCTGTTACTTTGTTGAATTCACATATCAGTTCCAGTAGTTTCTTGGTGAAATATTTGGGGTTCTCTAGGTACAGAGTCATTCATCTGTGAATAAAGACAGTTTTACATCTTCCTTTCATTTTTGGATGATTTTTTTTTTTTTTTACATTTTGTCTCATTGTTGTGGCTAGGACTTTCAGTAGTATGTTGAATAAGAGAGGTGAAAGCAGACATCCCTGTCTTGTTCCTCTTCTTAAGAGGAACACTTGTAGTTTTTGCCCTTTGAGTATGATGTTGGTAGTGAGTTTTCCATATATGGCCTTTATTATTTTTTATTATGTTCCCTCTATTCCTACTTTACTGGGAGTATTTATCATAAATGGGTGCTGGAATTTATTAAATACCTTTTCAGCATCTATTGATGTGATCATGTAGTTTTTATGTTTCATTTTGTTTATGTGGTGATTAACATTTATTAGTTTGCAATGTTGCACCACCCTTGCATTCATGAAATAAATCCCACTTGATCATGGTGTATGATCTTTTTGATGCATTGCTGTGTTTGGTTTGCTATTATTTTGTTTAGTATTTTAGCATCTATGTTAATCAGTTATTGGCCTGTACTTTTCTTTCATTGTAGTGTCTTTACCTGCCTTTGGAATTAGGATAATGCTTGCCTCATGAAATGAATTTGGGAGTCTTCCTTCCTCTTGAATTTTTTGGAATACTTTGAGTAGGGGGGGTATTGATTTTTCTCAGAAAGTTTGGTAAAATTCCTCCGTGGAGCAATCCAGCCCAGGGCTTTTGATTGTTGGGAGTTTTTCAATTAATGCTTCAGTTTCACTAGGTATAATCTATCTATTCAAATTCTCTGATTCTCCCTGATTTAGTTTTGGAAGACTGTATGTTTTTAGGAATTTGTTCATTTCAACCAGGTTGTCCAGTTTGTTGACATAGAGTTGTTCATAATATTTTCTTACATTCCTTTTATTTCTTTGGTGTCAGTTGTTATTTCTCCTCTTTCATTTCTGATTGTATTTATTTGGGTCCTTTCTCTTTTTTTCTTGATGATTCTGGTTAAAATTTTGTCAATTTTATTTATCTCTTCAAAGAACCAGCTCTTAGATGTACTGATATTTTGCAATTTTTATAGACTCTATTTTTTTTGTTTCAGCTTTTATCTTTATTTTCTTGTTCCTTCTAATTACTTTGTGCTTTGTTTGTTGTTCTATCTCAAGTTTCTTTAAGTATTAAGTTAGCTTGTTTATTTCAGCTTTTTCTTGTTTGCCGTTTTTTTTTGAGATAGGACTGCAACACTATGAATTTCCCTCTCAGCATTGCTTTCTCAGTGTCCTACAGATTTTGAAGTGTTGTGTCCTCATCTTCATTTGTTTTAAGATATCTTTTTATTTTTTACTTTATGGGTCTTGTTGTTGACCCATTAATTGTTTAATAACATGTTATTTTGTTCCCATGTCTTTGTGTGTTTTTCAGTGTTCTTCTTGTGATTGATTTTTAGTTTCATAGAATTGTGGTCAGAGAAGATGCTTGGTATGATTTCAGACTTCTTAAATTTATGTAGACTTGTTTTGTGTCCTAACATTTGGTCTATCCTAGAAAACATCCATGTGCATTTGAAAAATATGTATATTTGCTGTTTTGGGTGAAATGCTCTGATATATCAATTAAATCCACTCTATCCAGTTTGTCCTTTAAGGCTGCTGTCTCCTTTTTAATTTTCTGCCTGGGAGTTCTTTCCCATAAAGTCAATAGGGTGTTAAAATCCCCACATATAACTGTATTTCTATTGATGTCTCATTTTACCTGTGTCAAGACTTGTTTACCTATTTAGGTGTTATTTTGTTGGGTACATAAATGTTTACTAGGGTTATACTCTCTTATTTGATTGTTCCCTTTATCATTTTGTGGTGTACTTCTTTGTCTCTTACTATACCCTTGGTTTTAAAGTCTGTTTGTCAGATACAACTACTGCTACCCCAGTTTGTTTTTCTTTTCTATTGTATGAAATATCTTTTTCCATCCCTTTACTTTTAGACTGTATGTATCTTTCTATCTGAGATGTGTCTTTTGGTGGAGTATATATATTGGTCTTGTTTTCTTATCTGTCCAGCTACCCTATGTCTTTCTGTTGAGGCATTTAAGCCATTTTCATTTTAGGTGATTATTGATAGATATGTATGTAGTGCCATTTTATTGTTAGACTGTTTTCCTCTGTTTTTTTTTTTTTTTCTTTCTTTCACTTTTTCTTCTTCTGAAAGCAAGCCCTTTAGCATTAGTTGCAGTACTGGGTTGGTGTTAACAAACTCTTTTAGCTCCTTCTTATTTCTCCTTCAATTTAAATTATAGTCTTACTGGATAATGTAGCCTTGGTTGTGGGTCTTTGCTTTTCATAACCTTGAATATTTCACACCACTACCTTCTGGCCTGAAAAGATTCTGTTGAGTAATCACATGTTGCTCTCCAGTGCTACCTTTCAGGTCACAACCAAATTTCCTCTTGTGGCTTTTAGGATTCTCTCCTTATATTATTCCCTGTTATTTTAATTATGATGTGGCTCGGTGTAGGCCTCTTGGGTCCAACTTGTTTGAGATTTTCTAAGCTTGCAGAACTGTGTGTCTTTTTCTTTCACCAGATTAAAGAAATTTTCAGTCATTATTTCTTCAAATATGTTCTTGATCTCTTGCTCTATCTCTTCTCCTTCTGGTACTCCCATGATATAGATATTATTCTACTTCATGTTGTCCATAATGTTTCTTAAGTTCTCCTCATTTTTTAAAATTATTTCTTTCTTTTTGCTGCTTACCTGGGTGTTTTGCTCTACATTGTCTTCCAAATGACTGATGTGATCCTCTGCTTCATCTAACCTACTGTTTATTTTTTCCAGTGTATTATTTACACCAGATATTGCATTCTTTATTTCTGACAAGTCCTTTTTTATGGCTTTTTTCATGCTTCAAGTATCCTTATAATCATTACTCTGAACAATCTATCTGATAAATTGTTTGCTTCCATTTTATCTAGTTCTTCTGGAAGATTCTCTGGGTTTTTCATTTGGGGTCTTTTTCTTTGTCTTCTCAATTTTGCTGTTTCTTTAGTTTTCAGCCTTAGTTGTTAAACTAATCAGCCATCAAACCCCTCAATTGTTAATCTAATCAAGCTTTTATCAGTAACCTAGCCTAACCACCACAGAGTGGGACAGAGTAATTCCTATTGTCAGGGCTCTTGCTGCCATTCAGGCTGGTGTTACTTGGAAAGGAATGCTCTGCCTGAGAAGGATTGCTTCTGCTGTTGTTGGGGATGGTGGAGGCTGGCATCATACAGCCAGAATCCATGGGAGTTGAACAGGAGATAGATAACCACAAACTTCAGCTGAATGCGACTGTAATTATTGCAAAAGACATATGTTTCCATTAAATAGCCTGGGAATGGAACAATCTGTGCCTGCAGTGTCTCCCTAAGATTGCAAAATGTCCTTGAGCTTTATCTAATCAACCTTTATAAAATAAATGCAGAGACCATGTTCAGAGCTTATTGTCTCTCCATCAGAAGATAATGTCCCACCTGGTCCCCACTTTTCCTTAAACTATTTGTGTTGTATCTTTCTTCATCTCCTGTCAATCCCACTCAAGAACCCCCCACTCCACGTTGGTTGTGGCATTCAGTGGGTGGAATGACTCAGCACAAGGATCCTGGTAGCAGTTTTCTCTCCAGACCCAGCAACCCCAGACTTTCCTCAAGCATAGAAGTCCACCACACCCTCCCTTTGCTGGAGCCCAAGGTCTACAAAGGAAATTTTGTGCATTTTGGCCTTTAAAGAGGCTCTCTGAGTCTCTAGCTGTCTCTCCCTGGCAGACAGAATCCCGCTGTCTTATCACAGCTGGTTATTATCTGGGTTTCTTTTTGTCTTTGGTGCTGTAGGCTGGGGGCCCACCTTGAGGTTTAGACCACACATTTCTCCAGAACAGCCCCCAGCCATGAAAATACCCCTCTGAATCTTCAGCTGCCACATGTGGGAGCCCAGCCAGTCTACTCACATCTCCACATTCCCTACAAGTCTTGTGGTGAATTGGTTTCTTCTCTCTATTGATGGCTATAGGCTTCTCTCCAGCTACTGTTCAGTTGGTTATTCAGGATGCTTTCTCTACAATTTAATTGTAATTCTTGTTTGGACCTGGGAAGAGGTTAGTGTAGCTTCCACTTACTCCACTACCATCTTGGATCTCCCTCAAAAAATTTTTGTTAGATTGTATTGTGACAGCTGTCATATCCATGTGCAGTTTTTAAAAACTCACCAAAATTGGTGAATTTTTGTGTAGCCATTTCAAAATTGAAAATGAAAGAAAACTCCCAACTTTTTCAGCATATTATGCTTCATTACTTCAAGGTTATAACACAGCTGAAACACAAAAATAGATTTGTATAGTGGATGGAGAATGTGCCATGACTGATTGAATGTGTCAAAAATGGTTTGTGAATTTTAGTACTAGAGACTTCTGACTGGACAATGATCCATGGTGAGGTAGACCTGTTGAAGTTGATAGCAATTATTTGGGACATTAATTGAGAAAAATCAATATTATACCATATGGGAGATAGCTGACATATTTCAAATATACAGTTATTGGTGAAAATGAAAAATATGTCTTTTATGGAAAAAAACCTAAATGGATATTTGGGCCAATCCAATGAAATCTTTCTAAAACAATTTACTTGGAGTTGACTTTTGACTGACAAGTAGTCAGTAATTGGATCCAATGTGGTCCAATAAGTCTAGTGCAGAGGACATGGGCAGGCCCGATGAAAACAGGGAGGGTGTGGGAGAAATAAGTTCCTTGGTCTTTTCATTCATACCCTCTAACCTCCTTTTATGCTCTCCATAAGTCTAGTGGGACTGGAGCCCAAGAGAAAGACATCTCAGTTGATGCCTTCCTGGATGTTCAGCCTCCAGGATACACAAAACAGGATAGAATAAAATGGAAAATAAAAATGGAGAGTAAATACAGTATCACCACAAGGGGTGATGTCTTTAGTTAAATACTATATAGGAAATATGTCATACTTATACCCACATTTCCCTGCTGAAAAGAAGTTGATACCTGAATTCAATGGCTTGCTGAGAGCCTTTAAAAATGTTCCTTCAAATCTCTGTGCCTCAATTCATAACAATATTTTTATTTACCATTTTGTAAAAACAAAAAAGTGTTGTTCTGATATATGTGACAAGAGATGATGCAGTTAGCCATGCTTCTTGGGGATGGAATATGGTGCAAATCCAGGAATTCCTAATGCTCTTGGCACATGAGACAAAGTTTACAGGAAGTACAATTAGGAAGTACAAGTAGGAAATGCAGAGGGGAGAATGCCCTGTGGAAATAAACGGAGACAGAGATTGCAGTGATATGTGTCCAAACCAAGAGATACCACACAGGTTGCTAGGAATCATTAGAGGCTAGGAGAGACACCTGGAACAGACTCTTCTTCCAGAGAACCTCCAGTAGGAACCTACCCTGCTGATACCTTCATTTTGGACTTCCATCCTTTACCACTGTGACGGCATGCTGTGTGGAGCCCCTCAATTGTGGTACTTCATTATGGTGTCCCTAAGAAACTAATATGTTGACTTCCAGGGGCTTCTTCCCACTGACCTCCAAGCAGTCCTCAATCCGTGTGGGCATCTCATTAATAACTGCCTCTGTGAGCCTCTGAAGGGATCCCACAGTCGCATTAAATTGATCCTGAGGGGAAAAGGGACTCAAACAATTGCCAAACTTTCAAGCCCAACCCTCCTTCTGGACACTCTGCTCAGTATTCTGGCTGTCTAGGAAGCCTTCCTTGAGAAAGCCTGCTCCAAAATCATCCTCTACATTCCCAGCAGTATTTGCCTGCCACTCACTTCAATAGATTCCTCTGTTGTTTTCACCAGAGCACAAATGTTTCCCTGCTGGGCAGTTTGTCCTGGTGGACTGGGAGATCCCTGACAACATAACTACTACCCCTGGCCACTCCATCCCAGCTCCCCACCTTTAGCTCATCTGGGACTCTGTTCCCAGTGAGAGCAGCTTCAGTAAGAGGCCTTGACTCAGAGGTAGCTGGCTCCAGGGGAAAGAGGACCAACCTGGCAATTGGCTGGTAACTGATTCACAAAAGCTAGGAGTGGATTTATCCCTCTTGCCCTTTATTGAACTGAGTGGCCTTGGCCAAAACCTTATAAAGAAAGTAGGTAATCCTCCAAGGAGCACTTCTAAAGGTAGGCCTGCTGGGAGAACCAAAGCAACATTTGTGATAGATCCAGACCACTAAAACTGAAAAGCAAGGGGTAAAAGAAAGAAAGGCAGCTTTCCCTGGAATAAAGGACTCAAAAGAAATTCACCTCAGGGTAGAGCTGTTCTTACTGAGCACTTGGAATTCCCAGTCTGACCCACACACAGGGAAGTCCTGTCAAGAAACCCTCCTCACCCTAACCAGATTTACACTGAGGAGAGCCCCATAGGGACACAACCAGAGGAAACTTCCTACCTCAGCCCTTTCTGTATGTACCAGTCCTTCCTTCATAACATAACTAAATATGAAGTAAAAAGGAAGGATCACCACACATCTGATGAGAAGAAGGCCAAAGGTGAATAGACCAACTGATCTTGAAGAAAATCAAGCAAATTCAGTTGCTATCTATCAACAACTGAGTCTAAACAAGAAGAACAGAGGCAGAATCATACATAGAGAGAGTGTGTTGATGGTTGTGGGATGTGTTAGGGGTGTGGGGGAATGGGAGAAGAGGTGAGGGGATTAAGAAGTACAAATAGGTCCTTACAGAATAGCCAAAGGGATGCAAAGTACAGTAAAGGGAATGGAGGAGCCAAAGAACTTATATGCATGACCCATGGACATGAACAATACCTGAGGGAATGGGTGGTGCTGGGTGGAAAGGACAAAGGGGTAAAATTGAGTCATGTATAATAGCACAATCAATAAAATAAAATTTAAAAAATAGGGGACTTCTGGCCAAGATGGAGGTGTAGGAAGAAACACTGTGCCTCCTCACACAACCAAAATAAGGACAATAACAATTTAGAAACAAAATAACAACCAGAGAAAATTGAACTGTATGGAAATTTGACAACCAAGGAGTTAAAGTAGACACACTGATCCAGACAAGTAGAAGGGGCTGAGTCGGGCAGCCAGGCAGAGAGCTGTCACAGCAAAAAAAAAAAAAAGTGGTCTCTGGTGGACCCAGTGACTCGACAGATTGTGGAGGGGCTTGGTGCACAAGGGGGCTTGCAGAACCAGGTGGTCCCACATTCACACGCAGATAAACCAGGCAAAACTGGGGAGCAAGGAAAACTGCACAACCCAGGGTCCCAGCATGGAGAAATAAAGGCTCAAAACACCGATTGAGAACACCTGTGGAGGTTGAGGTGCCAGGAGAAACTCCCAGCCTCACAGGAAAGATCGTTTGAGAGACCCACAGGGTCCTAGAATGGACACAAGCCAACCCACCCAGGAATCAGTACCAGAAGGGCCCACTTGGCTTGGGGGAAGTGGTGGAGGTGACTGAAATCTGGCAGAGAGAGGAGCAAGCACCATTGTTCCCTCTTGAACCCCTGCCCCTCATACAGTGCCAAAACCCAGCACCTGGGTTGAACCCCCCTGGTGAACACCTAAGGCTCTGCCTCTCACTATATAACAGATACATCAAGACAAAAAGAAATGTCCCAAACAAAAGAACAGATCAAAGCTCCAGGAAAAAAACAAAAAACAAAAAACTAAGCGACAAAGAGATAGCCAACCTATCAGATGCACAGTTCAAAACTCTGGCAATCAGGATGCCCACAGAATTGGTCACAAATTAGATGAAAAAATGAAAGCTATGCTAAGTGAAATAAAGGAAAATGTATAGGGAACCAATAGTGATGGGAAGGAAACTGAAAGTCAAATCAATGGAATGGACCAGAATGAAGAAAGAAACAATCAAAGAGAAAACAAGGAAGAAACAAGATTTTTTTTTAAAAAAAATGAAGAGAGGATTAGGAACCTCCAGGACATCTTTAAACGTTCCAACATCCAAATTATGGGGCTACCAAAAGGAGAAGAGGAAGAGCAAAATGTGGAAAAGTCATTTGAACAAATAATAAAGGAGAACTTCCCCAATCTAGCAAAAGAAATAGACTTCCAGGAAGTCCAGAAAGCTCAGAGAGTCCCAAAGAAGTTGGACCCAAGGAGGAACATACCAAGGCACATCATAATTACATTAGCCAATATTAAAATGAAGGAGAGAATCCTAGAAGCAGCAAGAGATAAGGAAACAGTTACCTACAAAGGAGTTCCCAACAGACTGTCAGCTGATTTCTCAAAAGAGAACTTAGAGGCAAGAAGGGGCTGGAAGGAAGTATTCCAAGTCATGAAAGTCAAGGACCTACATCCAAGATTGCTCTATCCAGCAAAGCTGTCATTTAGAATGGAAGGGCAGATAAAGTGCTTCCCAGATAAGGTCAAGTTAAAGGAGTTCATCATCACCAAGCCCTTATTATATGAAATGTTAAAGGGACTTATTTAAGAAAAAGAACATAAAAAACATGTACAGTAAAATGACAGCAAACTCACAATTATTAACAACCACACCTAAAACAAAAACAAAAACAAACTAAGCAAACAACAGAACAGGAACAGAACCACAGAAATGGAGATCACATGAAGGGTTAGAAACAGGGGAGTGGCAGGAAGAGAGAGTGGGAAAAGGTACAGAGAATAAGTAGCATAGATGGTAGGTAGAAAATTGACAGGGGGAGGGTAAGAATAGTATGGGCAATGTGGAAGCTAAAGAACTTATAAGTATGACACATGGACATGAACTAAAGTGGGGGAATGTGGGTGGGAGAGGGTATGCAGGGTGCAGGGGAGTGAAGGGTGGGGGAAATGGGACAACTGTAATAGCATATTCAATAAAATATATTTAAAAAATAAAAAATAATAAAAAATAAAAAACTAAAGCCAAAGAGACAAACATCAGTTACCTACCACGTTGGCCTGGGCCTCTGTAGGGCTAGATGCGTCCTTTTGCAAAACGTCTGCAGGTGGCAGGCAGAGCCCACTCTTAAAGCACATTTGGAGTAGGTCTACTCCTCTTCTGTCTCTAAGAGGGGCCTGAGCATCCTAAGAAACAAGGAGGAGAAGTGTAACTAGACCATGATGGTCAGAAATAACTGCTGAGGAAGGTAAAGAAAGAGATGGTAGAGAGAGAGGGGTAGGTGGGAGCAAGGAAGAGGAAGACATCAGAAGAAAGAGTAATAAGAAGTAAGGGAGGAAAGAGTAAGAAAATGTGAAAGGAGCCAGGAAGGTGGAAAGAAGGGAATTAAGAGAAAGAGGAAAGGCATGACTATCACAGGGTAGGGTACTGCTACTTAGGGATGATATATTACTCTTAGGCTCCCCAGAGGTTTTCGTAGAATGGGCATCAGTGATGGAGATGGAGGTGCCTAGCTGGGGTGGCCCTAAAAGCAAGGGAAAGCCTGGGAAGAAGTGACAGCAAGTCCAATCTCCAGGTCATCTCTGCCAGGTACTTTGAAAACCCCATCCAAAAAATCCTGGCAAAAAATGGCAGACATTGTCCAGTAAATTTCTAGTACTCCCTTATGCTAGAAGCAGAGGCAGAATATAAGTGGTGGGGATTAACTAGGGAATAAAAAGCTGAAACAGAACCAGAGTAGAGAAGACAGAGTGGATGGCATGTTACCTGAAGTCAGCGATAATGTTCATTGCTTTCTGTCTAATGAGACTGGAGATGCAGTCCAATGGCTCCTCTCTGATCAGTTCCTACCACACATACACACACACCCCCAAGAGGGTGGCAAGCATGTTTTTCCTGTCTGCCTCTGTGTCCTCCTGCTCCAGGTTGTATTTATCAGAAGGTGGAATCTAGAATTTCTAGGGACTTCCAAAGACTCTGAGGACAGCATCCCTCTCTGACTCCCAACCACACCTTCCCCACAGCACTCACCCCTGCCTTGAGGATGGAAAGGACACTGGAAAATCTGGACTCCTAGCATCAGGTCTAGCCTAGGAATACTACCAGTGATTCCCATGAGATCTGTCCTCCCTCCTCTCTGCATTCCCACCTCCATCCTCCTGAGAGGTACTTACCACCATGAGGCTTATTAATGACAGTTTCTGGGGGAAACTGAATCCACAAGCCAAGTGCTGCTGGCTGATCAGGATGTTTGTCAGGATGGTCAGGGAGTCCAGGTAATCCCACCGCAGGTTTTATCCTGAATGAATCAGGAAGCTCATAGACCTCCAAGGTGAGCATGACCCTAGGACCAGGGCACACTACCTACAGTAAGTCTGGGGGATGAGGAGCTAAGCCTTCTGTAGCCTTCCTCAGGCTGATACTCTGCATCTTCCCTGTGAGGGCAGCCTGGGACATCTTTGTGGGGGATGGGGCCAACCTGCTCACCAACACTCCTTTTGAGTCCCCCTCATAGAACTCCTCAATTAGGATAGATCTATCTTCCTTGTCTCACAAGATAGTGTCTTTCCCATGGATAAGTTCTTCTGAACTATGTCTAGCTGGGAATGGAAAGGGCTTGATCTCCATCCCTGGGGACCCATGCTGTGGACAAACAGCAAAGGCAGGAGAATAGTATGAGACTCCTATCTCCCCTAAATGCTTCCTCCTATGACTATCAGGGGATTTAAGCTTTACTCATCCCTTTATCAGAGAAAGCAGTGCAGAGCCCAAAGGCACATTACATAGTATACCAGTAGGGAAACAGACACGTTTTAACAGACTCAAAATCCCTCTGGTCCCTGCTTGGCCAGTTAGAGTCTCCAGTGGGATTAAGCAAAAGGACTGAAATGCGGGAGAAGTAACTGTACTAGCCCCACCCCCTGGCTTCCATTGAAAGCCAGGTGTTTTTCTGAAAGGGCAGGTGAAGAGATGGCAGAGAAGAGATGGTGGAGAAGCAGAGTAAGCAGGAAGTACCTTCTCCACAATGCAGTTGTGGTAGTGTTGCAGGACCAAGGCCAGTATGCCATCTAAATGTATGATGATGGCTCCCTTGTTCTCCACAATTATTTTGCTGTAGCTTAAACAGAGAGTATTACACACCACTGCCCACTTCCTTCACTGATGTTCCTGTAGGGGGAAGGGGAAAACTTGGCTCCTCCTCACCTAACCCACCTTGTCTGATGGGGAAACAGAAGATCAGAAGGAAAAGGTGGTCTAGAGGTTGTGGGAGGGAAGATGGAGTGGTGGAATGGTGAGCAGCTGGGGCAAAAGGGCATGCAGTTGCTGATACCAGGGCCTAAAGTGTGGACAGGAGGGAGCAACAGAAAGGGAGGGGTGGGAGAATCTTTCCCACATTTGGTCAGAGGGAAGGAGAAGCCCTTATAGGGAAGCCTCAGAGAAGTGGGAGGCTGAGGTGATGGGGATGCCTTGGAGGGCTCTGTGTGGGAGGTGGGCAGAGCCCTCTGGGGATGGTATCACTCTCATCAGTTTTGGGATGGATGATGAGTTCTTGTCAGTGAGGACAGCACTATATAGTCCCACTTCTTCTGGGACTATCTTCAGATGTTTCCTGAACATGACACTGAGTGCCACAGCAATGTCCTGTAACAAGGAGAGCCTCAACCCCATGCCACAGCTCAGGGTGAGCCAAGCACTTACTATGCTCCCCAGAAGCGGATTTAGAGAGAGGAAGGGAGAGGAAAGGAGGGAAAAGAAATGGAAGGGAAATTTGTTTGCCTAGACTTGTACTATTTAAAATCCAGATGGAGAACAAGATATCTTTGCAAGAACTAATTCAAGAAGACAATGAGTAAAAAGAAATTAGAGTCACAGGTTTAAAAAAAACCTCAGTATTATCAAATCCAATATTGCACAATTGAGGATAATTTACATGTACTAGGAATTCAGAGAATGTTTTTTTTTTCTGAGGAGGGAACAGAGAGGGAAGAACAAATCCCAGGCACCTTATTGACAGGATTGGGTAGCTAATCAAGGAGGAGATGGAAGAGAGGGAAGACACAGACGACGCCCATATTTCTACTTTAGGAGAACAGAAGACAGCAGTAACTCTGACCAAAATAGGCAGGTGAAATGGGGAGCCTGTCTGGGTTGGAGAGAGGGGAAGAAGTGAGTCCCTGGATGTGTTCTATGGGAGGTATGGCACAATAACCAAGTGGAAATGTTTTCCATGTCAGTGGATCTGAATGTTGGAGCTAGAAGTGGATCTGGGAATCAACAACTAGAGAGAGCCTGAAGCACTAGGGCTTGGGGACTCTCTGGTTCCTGCCAGGAGAAGACTAACTCAAATCCCTCTGTCTCATAACAGGCCCTTTTGACTCAGTGTCAGCTGAGCTTCTCCTGAGAGCTTATTCAATGAGGACTCCTGGGCACAGAGCCAAAAAATGCTCAACACAAACATGCAGGTGCCAGCTGTTTGCCAACTGGCTCATTTGTACTGGAAGGGCTATGATTAAGACCCTGCAGCATGAGAAGGCAGAGTGGAGGTCCTTGGGACACTGACAGGCTCCAGCACACAGATCCTCAAGAAGGGGTGAGATTTTAATGGGGCTTATAGACTCTTACTCCAAGTAGATGAAGGGAAATCTTTACCTCATTAGAAAGGAGGGAATAGTGGAGTATCAAAAAGGCGTTCTACACATAGGCCATGCATACCAACAGCAATCCTGAGACAGAAGAACAAAGTTGCAAGAATCATGCTACGTAATGTCAAACCATACTATAAGGCTATAGTAATCAAAACAGCATGGGACCGGCATAAAATACAGACACATAGATCAATGGAACAGAATACAAAGCCCTGCAATAAATCCACACTTTTGGAGTCAATTAATATTTGACAGAGGAACTAAGCACATACAATGAGCTAAAGATAGTTCATTTAATAAATGGTGTTGGGAAAATTGGACAGATGTGTGCATAAAAATGAAACTAGACCACCTTCTTATACCACACACAAAAATAAATTCAAAATTGATTAAAGACTTAAACATTAGAGACCAAAAAAGTACTAGAAGGTAAAATAGCCAGCAAAATCTCAGACATAGCTCCTAGAAATATTTTATTAGATATAGCTCTCGTGGCAATGGAAACAAAAGAAAAAAATAAACAAATGGGACTATATCAAACTAAAAATTTTTTGCATACTAAAGGAAAACATCAACAAAATTTTTTTAAAAACCCACAGGATGGGAGAACATATTTTCCAATATATCTGATAGGGAGTTAATACCCAAAATTTATAATACCAACAATGCAAACAATGCAATTAAAATGGGCTAAGAACCTGAACAGATGCTTCTCCAAAGAGGATGTACAGATGACTGATACACATATGAAAAGATGCTCAAGTTCACTAATCATCAGACAAATGCAAATTAAAACCACAATGAGATATCATATCACACCTGTCAAAGTGGCCATCATCAATACATCAACAAACAACAAGTGCTGGTGAGGATGTGGAGAAAGGAAAATCCTTTGGCACTATTGATGGGAATGCAGATTGGTGCAGCCACTGTGGAAAACAGTATGGAGATATTTCAAAATATTAAAAATGGATCTGCCTTTGGATTCAGTGATCCTACTTCTGGGAATATATCTGAAGGAACTCAAAACACTAATTCAGTAGGACATAAGCATCCGTATGTTCACTGCAGCGTTATTGACAATCACCAAGATATGGAAGCAGCCCAAGTGTCCATCTGTAGATGAGTGGATAAAACAACAATGGGACATTTACACAATAGAATACTACTCAGCCATAAAAAAAGAAGATAATTTCTCCCTTTGCAACAGTATAATGGATCTCAACAACATTATGCTAAGTGAAATAAGCTAGAGAAGACAAATACCAAGTGATTTCACACACATGTGGAATCTAAAGAACAAACTGAACTAACAGGCAACATAGAGACAGACTCATACAGAGCAGACCAACAACTATGGGGGGTTGTTAGGGGGTGGAGGGATCGAAGAAAAGGAAAAAAGGACTCATGGACATGGACAACAGTGTGGTGATTGTGGGGGTGGGGGCATAAGGAGACTAAATGGTAATGAAAATAAATTAATTTAACAAAAAGGAGATTCTATTCTATCCCTCTTCCTACATCCCCCTTAGCCATGGCTTCCACTCATCCTGGTCATCATCATTATCATTATCATCATCCCAATTGGCATCATCAGAATATTAGTGTTTAGTTTGTACCAGCCTCATATATGTCACTTCATTGATTCTCACACTAATGCTTTGAGGGACACTGTTTTGCAGAGGGGGGGAATTTGTTTCCCAAATCTAGACACTCAACCCAGATCAAAGTTCCAAATCTACCTGATCAGTGGACATCTCCACCTGGCACCCCCAACCCCTGGTCAAAAACTGAATGCATCATCCCCTTTTGTCCTGGGTGCCTGGTCTCAATGAAGGATACTCTTCTTTTCCACCAAGATGCCAGAAACCCAGTAACGATCCTGGATGCCCTCTCCCTCTTGTCTTTCTGTTCTGTATTCAGTCTGTCCCCAGGTGCTAGCAGAGTTCACTTTTACTTCCTTGTCAAAGAACTCTGCATTCCAATCCCGCTAGACCCCTGACTGTTCTCTAGATGGGCCCCCAAAAGCTCCTGATCCAGAGTCTTGACTCACAGTGTTTTGTCAAGTGGGAATGACTGCCACCCTCCTTCTTTGAAACTTGCCTCAACCAGCCCAAGTCCCAGGCAGCCCACACAACCACTATGCCTCAGCAACAGTTCATGTAGCCCTTAGTAGGCTATTCAGAGTAGTTAGCTATCTCCTTCCTGTACGTGTCATCTCCCCATTGATACTGTTGGCACCTTGGGCTTGGTGAGTCACTGCTGCTGACCCTGATGGTGATGGGTGCTCTGAGAATCTGGCAGGGGAAGGGCCTTGGAAAGGGGAGGCCTCAGAGCATGGACACCAACACACAACCCATCAATATGTGGAGAGTGCTTGGGTGCCAGGTGTTCTTCTCACTGCTTTTACTTTTTACCCTCAAAACCACCCTACAACACACGTCACTTATGTGGGATTCCACCAAAAATGCACAATCTGAATCTCATCATGAGGAAATAAGAAACAAACCAAAAACCTAGGCATATTCTGCAAAATTAATGGCCTGTACACTTTTAAAATGTCAAGATCTTGGCTGTGACTAATGTGGCTCCATGGGCTGGGTGTGTCCCACAAAGCAAAATGTCCCAGGTTCGATTCCTGTCAGGGCACAAGACTGGTTTGCAGATTCAGATGCCAACTGGGACTCATGCAAGGGGCAACCAATCAATATTCTCCCCACATGTCAATGTTCCTTTCCTTCTCTTTCTACCTCCCTTCCCCTCTTTCTCCCTGAAAATAAAGAAATGAAATCTTTAAAATACCAAGGTCATGAAAAAGATGAGTAACTTGTCCAGATTAAAGAACAATAAAGGAAATGCAGTGTTTGATTCTGAATTAGACTCTGGACCACAGAAAGGAATGTTTTTCCTTTGCTGTAAAACATTTTGTTGGGACAATTGATGATTTTCAAATTGGACCTAGAATTGTAGCAACATTAATTTCCTGATTTTGGTTACTGTAGTGTGCATATGTAAGAGAATATGCTTATTGTTAGATAATGTACACTGAGGTTTTAAGGGGTAAGTGAGCATCATGACTACAGCATCCATTTCAGGTTTAGAAGATGCAATGAAAATAACTTATAGATAAATAAATTATATAATTCATATAGGAGATGATAAAGCAAACATGGAAAATCATTAAGATTTTGCAGAGAGAATTTCTTGGGAGAAGAATAAACAGTTCTTTGGCTTTTGGTTTTGCAACTTTTCTTTAAGTGTAAAATCATTTCAAAATTAAAAAAAAAACATTTTAGGAAATATCCTATAAGTACTATATCCTGATCTTATAGAGGAGGACACTGAGGCACAAAGAGGTTCAGTAACTTACTCAAGGGCATACAGCTAATAGGTGACAGGGCTGGGATTCCAAACCAGGTGGTACGCTTTGCCAGGTTCGAGACTCTAGCCATCTTGCCAGCCTGCCTCTCAAACTGAAAACACTCTCCCTTTGCCAGTGCACTCTGCCTCACCTCCCTCTCCTGCAGCTCCTCATGGGAAGTTTGGAGCATGGCGGAGAGCACCATCTTGATCACTTGCTCATTCTTTGATGTCCACAGGGAGAAGCCAAAGAATTCATACAGGAAAGCCTAGGAGAGGTAGGGGACAGGGTCATGCATAGCTTGGAATAAGGTTAAGACAGGCATTTTCAAGACTAGCCACCACCTTCACCCACAGCCCCATCTGCTACCTGGCCCTCTTGCTGTCTGAAGCACCTGGATAAGGCAGCAATCCTATGGAGCAGGCATGAAAGGGAAGAGAAAGCTGCATTTCTAGTTTCTCAGCATCTTAGGGATCATCCTTCACAAATCTTCCTTCCTGCACATACATCCCACTTCCACCTAGGAAATAAAAGAGAATTCCTTAAATTTGTATAAGTTTAAAATCAAAATTGCATAATTGGATATGTAGTCTTATGTAGCCCTTCTCTCTCCGTCTTCTAAATTTCAGTGGCCTTTGTCCTTGCTTACCACACCTTGCCCAGCCAACCTTGTAATGTAAGTCACTGTGGACTCATGCAGTCTGTACAGTGTATCTGCACTTCTTCTTTCTCTGTCTAGAACCTTCTTCCCTGGGCTCTTCAAAATGTCTCATTCCCATCTGTCAGATCTCACCTCAGTGAGCCTTCCCTGACCTCCAACTCACCACGTCTCAGGTGAGAATCAAGCTCAGGAGTAGTGTATAGCCAATTCACTGCTCTGCCCCCAGTGCTAACAGTGCCAGAAGCACCAGGCAAACAGGACCTACAGCTGTGCAGTATCAATGCACTCCCAAACAGCCCCTCTATAGGCATCTCTTCCCTCTCTGGCAGGTGCTCATGGTGTGTCCTTCAGACCTTAGGGTACCTTCCCTTCAAAGGGCTGCAGACACTTGTGAACAGCTACCACCTGCAGCCTTCAGGGAGAAACCTTCCCTGAGGTGTGTGTGTGGGGTGTGTGTGGGGGACGGGGGTTGGAGCGGTGTGGAGACCACCTTGCCCTGGGGACCTGGGAGCTACTTTGCTTCATTGCTTGCGACATTGTTCTCTCTCCTGTCCCTGCCCTGCCCAACCAACCTTGGAAACCTGGAGCCAGTGACAGACTAAAGCGGGGGGATGGCTACAAAAGCCCCCTCTTTAGGCACAAGAGACTCTGTGGGGCAGTTTCCATCTAGGGTTCCCAAGGGATTAGGCCACAGTCTTGCTTAGCCTCTCCTCCCCCCTCTACTTCCTTGCTAAATCACTTGACAAGAATCCTCACCTGACCTAAGGCACCTATTTTTCTGTGTAGTTGGCAAATGACTACTCATCTTCCCAGATATACTCACTCCTCTGCAGGAGACTCACCTTCCTAGTTTGCCTAGGATGAAGGCAGTTCCCCATGATGCCGAACTTTCAGCGCTAAAATCACAACCTTCTTGAGCAAACCTACACAGTGAATTGCTGAGAAAGCTTCTCTGTCCAGCCCCCACAGGCTTCCTCTGTGCTCCCAAGCACACAGTGCATTTTCCCACCCTGACACAAGACTTAAAATGACTACCCGTGTCCTTGTCCATTCACTCAAGCACACAGTGGTATCCTGAAGGCTGGCAGGGTCTTGTCTTTTATATATGAAGACCCTATGCCAGTCCACTCTTTCTTCTGCTACAGGCATTTAGTACACATGTTAATAATAAGATCAGAATTCCTGCTTGGTTCATTTTGTATCGCTACCAACCACAAAGATGTACATGCACTACATGCTTTATAAATATTTGTTTTGTGTTTTCCTTGAGTTCTCAAAATAAATTTTAACTTAGACATTTGCACATTCAAATCACGTTGACAACAGGGGACCCCACAGTCTTTACCCCTCAGTTAAATTATTTCATATGTCCCTGTGTAAACTGAACGGGAGCTTGAAGGATTGAAAACCGCTGAATATATTTTTATTCTTGTTTATTCTATTACAGTTGTCCCAATTTTTCCCCCTTTACCCTCCTCCACCAAGCCCACCCCCACTCCCACAGTTAGTCCCCACACCATTGTCCATGTCCATGGGTCACTCATACATGTGCTTTCACTAGTCCCTTCCCTTTCTTTCCACCATTTCCTTCCTTTCCCTTCCCCTCTGGCAGTGGTCATGGAAACAAAAATATTTGTTAATAATTAGAGATTCAATAGTCTTAGAAATAAGGCCTCTTTCCTGGAACCCCATCCCCAGAGCCCAAAAGGTGTTGGTCAATGACAGGAAAACAGGTTCAAAATCAGGAGATTTGGATTCAGGTGCCAGTATTACCAACAGTTTGCTTAAGACTCTAACTCTTTCTTGGATTGTGTTTCTTCATCTGCAATATAGGGGTGATGATGGCTACCAGGTTGTTAGGCTTTTGAGTTAATAAAGCACCTTCACAGCTACCTTGATCAATCCTCATTCACTCTCCTGTGATGCAGAAGCTACTTTTGCTGCTTCCCAAGTGAGGCCACTAAAACCTCACAGGTGCTAAGCCAGGAGCACACGGAAAAGCCAGGGCAGGACCTCAGGCCTTCGCCACCACAGACCTTGCGCTCTATGAGCAAAGGAGCCTCTACTTCTTCCTCAGCTCTGTATCCCCAACACAAAGCACAGTCCTTAGTCTATGGTGAGCCCTTGACTATTACTTGGATTAACTTGAATAAATCTGACTCTAAAATCAATGATCTTTCCATTGCACCCAAGTACCAGCTCCACTCTGTTACAGAATACCAGGAGGTGCAATGAAGACAACAGAGGGATAAGCTCTTGATAAAGCCTCAGACACTAAGCAAATGTAAGGCACTTCAATGTTTCTGAAGTGCCAGTGGGACCACCAGCTCCTGGTCCTCTCTGCCCCTCGATTCCCAGGATGCAGGGACACTGGCCTGCTTTTCCCCCAAGGCCTGTACTCCACACCCATACAGCCCCCTGTGTGGCCACCAGGCTCCTCCACCCACAGCCTCCACCCCAACCTCCCCCCTTGCAACCACCACACATCCAGACACACCTTCTCCTCTCTGTCTCCATCATCAATGAAGTAAGTTATCATCTTCAAGATGACTCTAATGAGCTGCTGCAGCCAGTTGTCATCATTGATGGCCACTAAAGACTGACTTAAAAACTGAGGAAGAAGAAAGGACAAGGACCAGAAAGGACAGTGGCAGGGCCACTCTGGCCCACAGAAGTGGAGTCAAGAAAAAGCAAGAGACAGGGTTCATGGTCTGTACATGTGGAAAGAGGGGTGAACTACATGGTGGGGGCCGTCAGGACTGGAGAATGATAACATGTGACAATGATGGTAATGTCAGTTACATGTATGAGACCTTTTGCAATTTATAAGGCCCACTGCCATGTCATCCTATTTAATTCTGGAGGATGAGAGGAACTTGCATTTTACAGATGAAGAACCTGAGGCATGAGAAGGCTAAGTGACTTGCCCAAGGACACACAGCTAAGGCCCTTTCCTTTACTCCCCTTGATATAGGGCCTTGAGGGTGTGGAAGGTGAGTTGAGGATTAAGACAGAGTCAGAGACTGAGGCAGGCCCAGGAGGCAAGGGACCACAGAAAGAGCTTCCCTGAGCCTCCATCTCTAGTGGTCCTAAGGCTCTCCTCCCTCAGGATCCTGAAGAGGGAAAAGGAGGCAAGCCTGGAGGGAGGTACCTCCTGGGGACTGCTTACCTGGAGCAGCCATTCTCCCATTTTTTCTGACTTAGGTTCTCCTCAGAGTGATCTAACAAAGGAAAGAACATAGGACCTGTCCAACTGTAAGTCTCCAGCAAGAGGGAAGAAGCACTTAAAGACCATGCAGCACTGAGCCCACAGAATAATTGCTTTCCCACTTCATATGGCTCCAGAAGATGAATGACTTTCCAAAGGTCAAACAGACACAGCTAGCCAGTGTCAGAGCAAAGAAACAAAACCTGTCTGTCAATTTCCAAAACCGACACTCTTCCCTGATCCTCTGCCCATAAGGGGCAGGAGTCATTCTGGGAACACTGGAGACACAGAACTCTGGACTGCGCATCTTCTCAGTGCCAAGCATCACCCAAATAAGCAGACCCATTCAACAGCACCTCAGAGGGACAGAGAGGCTGATCCCAGTGTTCCTCACCCCAAGGAAGGTCCATCCAGCACCTTAGACTCCACCTCTTCTGGAGTCTGCCCACTGTTCCAGTTCCATTCCTCCCCACTCCTCAGCAATCCCTTACCTTCCAGTATCTTCAACATCTGTGGGATCATCTGGTTTCACAGCTGGCCCACATTGGAGTGGATAATGGGGTGCAGGGCATGAAGTAGAGGGCTTGCAACCAGCTCATTTACCCTGTAAGCCTTCTGGGAAAATAGCTGAGGAGCAAGAAAAGCAAGCAGGAGAAAGAATTGAAGGGAAGAGAAGGAAGAAAATTAGAACAAACCAACAGAATGGTAGAGCTGGAGCTTTCTTTTCCACCTGTTGAACTCTAAATCCTCCAAGATGCTTTTGAAACATCACCTCTTCTGTGATGCCTTCCTGACTTCTGGACCCCATGTCAGCTCATTGTCCTTCGAAGATCTCATTGAATCCTGTGTATTTGTCTATTAGTACATTGATCACACTGGATCATACATGATTATTCCCAGGCTTATCTTCCCACTAAGACTATACAGCTCAAGGGTAGGAATACTTTTATCACTCCAAGTGTTCAAAATGTCTAGCACATAATGTCTGGGCAAACAGAGAAACTCGAAACAGAGATCCAGAAAGGCATATGAACTTGTCCAAGGTCAACAGAGAGCAGCTCACATAAAGGCCACATAAGAGACAGTCTGGGGTTTCTCATCTCCTACTCTTTCCCCACCTCCAGACACCACCACTATGCTCCCAATTCCCTCCTCCAACATTGGTCCCCACGATCCTAGGTCTTATCTATTTAGTCCACGTCTAGCATAATGCCTGAAATAGAGCAGTATTCAACTATTTGTGGAATGATTGTATAGAGAGATGAATGCATGGGTGGATAGATGGTTAGATGGAAGAATGGATGGATGGAGATGTAGTGTTTATCCCGGCATCACTTACCACAAGTTGATTGAGGAGTCCCTGTGGTGAGATGACCTCAGCAGCTAAGTTAAAGAGAGGATAAAAGAAGAGAACAGAGTCCGTACTCACTCCAGGATGCTCAGCCTCCAGACTCCACTGGCAGTTCCCCATCAGTACTTCAGAGGAGGAGGAAGAGCAAAGTAGACAGGGAACCTCGTGTCAAGGCCATGGGCACTTGTGACATTTCGACTCAACCTAAAAACAAAGCATTACATTTTGGCCTATGTAATACATATGAAACATATATACACCAAGTAATGTGCAGGGCTGACACCTGAACTCCACCCCTGACTCCCTCTGGGATTAGAGGTCAGGGATGGGGTGAGCCCAGAGTGTGGCTCAGATTTGGAGCAAAGGAAGAACTAAGGGTCAGGAATATCAGCATATTCATTGCTTTGTGATTAACATTGCTCACTAATCTCAACTCCAGTGTTTTAAAATGAAGAAAAGGCAAGAAGGAACCACATCTTCCAGAGGTGTCCCCTTTCATCCATAGGACCAAATGGCCTTAAGATGTTGCCTTAACCCTTTGCCTTATTTCTCCCATCATAGCCCAGGCTTGGGACATGCAGCCTTGCCTGTAAATCTGGACCCTCTCCCCTGTACCCACCACTCCTGCAGTGTCTCAGCCAGCCTCCCACCTCAGCACTTCATGCTCACAACAGCCTGAGTTTCCACAGTGAGCACCTGCCCCCAAGTGGTCCTGCTCTTGCACTTATGCATGAAGTGAAAGTCTCTAAGGTTGGGAACCTTGCCCAGGGAGAGGACCTTCAGAGTCTTTTCCACGGCTGCCTTACTCAAGGGCACAATGGCTGAGATGTTGCTGGGGTAACATGCCAAAGTGATCAGTTTGGGCAAGGGTACCTGGCAGGAGATGTGGCAAGAATGTCAATGCCAAACCTCAAATCAATCCCAGTCATAAGTTCTCCAACCCCATGACCTTGTCTTTTTTTCCTGGAGGGACCTTTGAGCCTGTATACAAACCCCCCTAACCCATTCACATTCTTTCTTTCTCTCTCTCCACTCTCTCTCTCCCTGTCCCTAACTCCCTTCCTCTTTCCCTCCCTCTCCATATTGGTAAAATACAACCAAGGTAAGGATTAAAATTACACTAGGCAGGATTTGATTGGATAGATGGGGGCTTCTTGAAATTAGAAAAGTATGACTTATAATCAGCTTCATTGGGGAACCTCCCAGGGACAGAAACATGGTGAAGGTCAAAAGGCAAAGCTTTCTGGGAGGGAGAGTAAATCATATTTTCTTTTCTTCCCATAGCCCTTTACTCAGCTCTGAAGCAAATCAGCTCATATGAGCCTCCAGAAATCCCTAGAGTTTGCTGATTACAGGCATCGAATATGATCACCCCCTCTTTTACAAAAGAAGACACTGAAGCTAAGACAACAATTACTCAGGATTTTACAGCTAGAAAATGGCTGAGCAGGACTGAAGCTCAGGCTTCCAGATCCACCACCCAGTAGCCCTCTTTTGTTGCACCGATTACTTCTCAGAGGCACCCAGGTACTTGAGGTGGAGAGGGTGTAACAGACAGCACAAGGGATTAGATGGAGGTGGGGAGGGTCATGTAGACTGTGGTCTGAGGGCCAGGATAGTGATCTGGGAGCCAGGGAAGGAGAAAAAGGAGGGGTCAGTTTGATCCTAGATGTTTGTACCATTTGGAGAATTTTTGAACACATTATTTGAATGTACTCTTCATCCTGGAATAAGAAAAGGAAAGATTTAAATCTGAAGCTAATACTAGCTAAGTTTCTGGGTTTAAGGCTTCTCCTGGCTCACTGCTCAGGGTTTTAGAGGCAAAAGGCCCTTCCTATGTGCTAGGCAACCCTCTTGCCTTTAAGCCTCCTACCCTGCCTTTCACTTCTTCTCATCCCTGAGATCTGCCCCCATACTTGGTCCCCTCTCTGCCCAGCCCCTGCTCACTGTGGGGTCAGGCTTGCTGAGCTGGGCAATGTAGTAGATGATGGAGTTTCCCTCTGGCAGGGAAAGGTAGTTATGCTGGCTCAGCAGCTTGATGAATTCTAATAGAACCTTTGGCACCGGTGGGGTTACAAACCATTACAAGACAAGACAGGAAGGCATGTCAGTGACTTCCAGTATGACCCTTCATGTTCCAAGTGAGGACACAGAGAACACAGAGAAGCAAAGCAGGTGAGGGGCTCAGATCTCCTGACTCCAAGCCCAGTGTGACTCTTCAGTGGGCTCCAGGTGATGACAGACCACCAGCCCTGAACTTGACCACTTCTGTACTTTGCCCTGAAGCTCTAAATCACTTCCTTCCACCTTCCTGGCAAACTCTAAGCACTTAGCTTGCCTGCACTTTTTTCCCCAGAGGAATGCTGGATAGGGGGAGAATCTGAGTCCAGGAAAGGTCCCATGTTCCGGCTTCCCTAGGAAAAGCTAGGGATCAATACCACAAGTCCAGAGGGCGAGGCCTCGGGATTCCAGGATCTCCATTAAACTTCTGAGGATTTAGACTTTGTTTTTAGGGATGATGCCATTGTTGTTCATTTGGCACCCAAACCACTGCTCCCCTGTTCCCCTGTCCTGTATGATCCAGAGCTAGAAGCAGTCTCTGCTGTCTCCAAACCTGCCTGTAGAGCATGTTACCATATGGTTTCTCGCAGGAAACTGAATCACTGATTTGGAAGATAAGATAGCAGAAAAAACACAATCACAAAAAAAAAACAAAAAGAAAACAGAATCCAAAAATGAAGATAGTTTAAGGGGACTCTGGGACAACTTCAAGCATGCAAATATTCATATCATGGGGTGCTGGAAGGAGAAAAGAGCACAAGGAGTTGAAAACCCCTTTGAAAAAATAATGCTGGGAAATGTCCCTAAACTGGTAAAGAAAATAGACATACAAGTCCAAGAAGCACAGAGTCCCAAACAAAATGAACCCAGAGGCCCACACTAAGATGTATCATAATTAAAAGGCCAAAGGCTAAAAGGCAAAGACAGAATTTTAGGAGCAGTAAGATAAAAGCAGGTACCTACAAGGGAGCACCCATAAGACACTCAGCTCATTTCTTAACAGAAATGTTACATTCCAGAAGTGATTAACAAGAAATAGTCAACAGTGTTGAAAAGCAAGGACCTAGATTACTCTCCCCAGCAAAGCTATCATTTAGAATCAGAGGACAGATAAAGAGCTTCACAGACAAGAAAGAGCTAAGGGAGTTCATCACTATCAAATCGGTATTGCAAGAAATGCTGCCCTGACTGGTATGGCTCAGTGGTTGGAGTGTCTTCCTGTAAACTGAGAGGTCACTGGTTCATTTCCAGTTAGGGCACCTGCCTAGGCTGTGGGTTTAGTACACAGTCAGGGCACATATGAGAGACAACTGATTGATGTTTCCACATTGATGTTTCTCTCCCTCTCTCTTTCCCTCCTTTCCCCTTTCTAAAATCAATAAGCATGTCCTCTGGTGAGGATTAAAAAATGTTAAAGGGTTTTCTTTAAGAAAAATAGGAAGAAAAGAAGATATAAAATATGAATAATAATAACTTCAGGTCCAGATTGAGACATAGATAAACATGACTCACCTCCTGGCACAACCACATCCAACTTCCATCTAAAATATGGAACCAGCATTGATAAGAAAGCAACTTGAATGGAAGTCTGACAACTACAGAATTAAAGGACCCACATCCATCCAGACTGGTAGGAGGGGCACAGATGTAGAAGGGGCTGGACCCACATCTACGTGTGGTAGATATGAATTCAGGAGGGATATCAAAGGATCAAGGAGTCCCAGCCCAACAACCAGGCTCCCCAGCCAAGAGTTTCAGTGCCAGGAAGATAGTCCCCATAACGTCTGGCTGCAAAAAAAGCAGTGGGGATTGCATCACAGGAAGAAACTCTTAGAGTCCCAAGCAGATTACCTGAAAGAACCCACAAACAAACTTCCCCAGACTCACTCTCTCTGACCTCCAGCACCAGGGAACTCCTTAAAAGGCACTAGTTGCATACCAGGAGGAATTGTGTCTGGCATTAAGGCAGGACCTAGGAGTCAGCTTTCTCCCAGGCAGAAGAATAGGCAGAGGACATTCTCCCCTTTCTGACCCTCACGATACAGAGCCACAGAGCCACCAGCTGGTGCCATAGTTGAAGACCCACCCAGAAGATCCCCTAGACTCTGTCCCACACAACTTACAGGCTCACCCAAATTGTGAACCATGATGTTTCCATATCAATGGCTGGTCTTGACCCATGCTTCACAACTTCCTAAATCCTATCAAACAAGCAACATCTGGCTTCAGTAAGCCCCTAACTCTTGTACTTCTTGCTCAGTGGCCACAGACTTCGTACTGGCAACAGCCAGCATAGATTCACAGCTTGGCTTTGCCTGGACATCTCCAAGAACAGCATAAGTAGCAACCATCTCAGATTGTTTTATAGCTCAGGCAGTGTGGCTTCAGGTAGAACACAGTGTGGGCTTATCTTGGACCACATCACCCAGGAAACCACAGAGCCTGTGTACACAGTGAACAGCAACAGACCATGTCAGAGCACCCCCACCATGCCCCTGCACAGCTCATCCTCCACAGAGGGCAGAGGTTGGTGGTCAGTGGTCACAGCCAGTCCTTGCTGCTGACTAGCTTGGGTAAATCTCTCCCATTGACCTGCCAACAGCAATCAAGGCTCAACTACAAGAGGAGGGTATACTCAGCCCACACTAAAAGTCTAGGTGAAATACTCAGCTTGGATAATAGGGGATGCTGGGCCACTGGACCCTGTAGGACACCTACTACATCAGGCCACACTACCAAGGCAGGGAGTCATGGCAGCTCTACCTAATACATAGATGCAAACACAGGGAGGCTGCCAAAATGAGCAGACCAAGAAACATGGCCCAAATTAAAGGACAAACCAAAACTCCAGAAAAAGAACTAAAGAAAATGCAGCTAAGCAAACTATCAGATGTAGAGTTCAAAACACTGGTTACAAGCTGCTCAGGAAAGTTAGCGAGGACCTCAACAACATAAAAAACAATCCCATCAGAAATGAAGGATACACTAATTGAAATAAAGAACAATTTACAGAGAAGTAACAGTAGAGTGGATGAAGCCTAGAATCAAGTCAATGATTTGTAACATAGCAAAAACAATCAATCAGAACAAGAAGAAAAAAAAACTAAAAAAAAATGAGAATAGTGTAGCAGCCTCTGGGACAACTTGAAGAGGTCCAACATTTGTATCATAGGGATGCCAGAAGGAGAAGAGAAGGGGTAAGAAATTAAAAATCTCTTTGAAAAAAATGGAAGAAAACTTCCCTAATTTAGAGAAGGAAATAGACATGTAAGTCCAGGAAGCACAAAGAGTCCCAAACAAGATGGATGCAAAGAGGCCCACTCCAAGACACATAATAATTAAAATGCCAAAGATTAAAGATAAAGAGAGAATCTTAAAAGCAGCAAGAGAAAAGCAGCAAGTTACCTACAGTCCGGTTCCCATAAGACCACAGGCTGATTACTCAAAAGAAACTTTGTAGGCTACAATGGATTGGCAAGAAATATTCAAAGTCATGAAAAGCAAGGACCTACAACCAAGATTGCTCTACCCAGCAAAACTATCATTTAGAATCGAAGGACAGATATACAGCTTCCCAGACAAGAAAATCTAAAAGGATTTGATCATCACCAAAATGTTACTCTATGAAATGTTGAAGGGACTCTTTGAAGGAAAAGAAGATCAAAATTTATATCTATCAACAATTACTTTTAATATAAATGGAGAAATGCTCCAATCAAAAGATACTGGTGGCTAAATGGCTAAGAAAACAAGGTCTTTTCATATGCTGCCTACAAGACATTCACTTCAGATCCAAAGACACAACAGAGTCATGAAAATATATTTCATGGAAACTGAAACAAAGAAATAATATGAAGTAGCAATACTTACAGCAGACAAAATAGATTTTAAAACAAAGGCTCTGAGGAAAGACAAAGAAGAACACAGCAATTTCACATCTGGGTATTTACCTTAAGAAACCCAAAATACTAAATTGAAAAGATGTATGCAAACATATGTTCACTGCAGCATTAATTACAATAGCAAAGATATGAAAGCAACTTAAGCGTCCACCAATTGATGAGTAGATGAAGAAGTGGTGCATACATACAGTGGATTTGGACTCAGCCACAAAAAAGAATTAAATCTTGCATCTGCACCAACATGGATAGACTTGGAAAGTGTTGTGCTAAGTGAAATAAGTCAAACAAAAAAAGACAAATGTCATAAGATTTCACTTATCTGTGGAATCTAAAAAGAAAAATAAATGAACAAGCAGAACTGACAGACTCAGAGACACAGAACATTTTGACAGTTGCAAGGTAGGATGAGAGTAGAGGTGTGGGTCAAAAAGGTGAAGGGAGTAAGAAGTACAAATTGGTAGTTACAGAAAACTCATGGGATGTAAAGGACAGCATAAAGAATATAATCAATAATATTGTAATAACTATGCATAATGCTAAGTGAGCACTAAGTTTATTGGGGTGATCACTTAATAAGCTGTATAAACAAGTATCTAATCACTGGGTTGTACTCCTCAGACAAATATAATACTGGATGTCAAGTGTTATTAAAAATATATAAAAATATTTAAAAAATAAGAATTAAAATATATACATATGGCTTCTCAGATCTCACACTGGATGAGATGTTTGATGATGTTTCTCTCCCCAAGCAAAGTGAATTCTCAGGGAGCAGAACTAATATCTTTTAGAGTTCCATGTCCGTACTCGGCTCATCACAGTGCTGCCCACAGAAGAGGCTCAAATGTAACCCACAGGCAGCAATCTGAGGCCAGAAGTGGCCTGTCAAGTGTGCCTTACCTCTCTCCTCACCACCCCCAAACCTTCCCTTCTCCATTTTACTGGAGCTCAAGGTCTCAAAACAGCAATTGCCCTCCTGGCTCAAACATTCTGCCTTTCTACTCACTAGTTTGAGATCTTCCAGAATTACCAAAATGGTTTAATTCTTCACCTCATGCTGCAGCTTTGCCATCTGGGGCACAAAAGAAAAGATTGATATGCAGTGGGGGTTAAGATTCCTCCCTCTTCCTTGTTGATTTGGGGGGCATGACAAGACAGGCAGGTAGGAGAAATTTTAGGTACAGTCCTGATCTTCAAAAGCCAGGTTGAGCCCCAGAGGTAATCCCCCCACCCGTCGGCCTCAAACCAGGGTAAAGAGTGACCTAAAACAATACTTACATCAAGCTGGCACTGGAGCCTCAGCCCTTGCCAGTCTCCCACAACTGCCCTTACAAACCCACCTCGCCGGCTGAGCTGTTCTCCTTAGCCTCTGCATGTCTCAACCTTTAAAACTGCAAGCACTGCTCTTCTTCTGTGTGAGCTCCCTCTAACTCACAATCTCCTTCCTGCCTTCTGTGCAGGTCCTGCACAGGGTCTACCCAATCTCCCCTGACTGACATCTTCTCTGTATCCCTTTACCCACCGCCACACTCACATTTAAATAACTTATCGCATATTATCTTGCATCATTTTGCTGAGTGAACGGCCTCATCTCCCCCACTTGATAGTGAGCTACTTGAGAGCAGGGACCATGCCTGACACTTGTGCATATTATCTGTCCCTCCACTGTGCTGGGCACACAGCGGAGGTGTAAACACTTGATTGGAGTCTAAGCCTGTGCTCCAAGATCATCACAAAATGAACCGCTATAAAGTGGACTGCACAGTGGGCATTGGACTGAAAGCACCTCACAAGTACTTTATCATTTAATTCTCACTGAAAAAGCATCAAGATAGATGTTAATGTTACCTCTATTTTTCAAATGAAGACATAGAGGGACAAACTAAATGTAATCTGCCCAAGTTTGCATAGCTAAGGGTCAAAGCCAAGATTTGAACCCATTGAGTTTATAACTGTTCTTTTAACTCCTATATGGGACCTTCTGCCAGAGAAATGAATCTCATGAGAAAGAAGATCCTGAGGAACAAACTCATTCCCATTCACCTTCCTCAAACATATGTGTGAACACTAGAAGAACTAATGCAATCTTGGCTGGATCAAAGGACTGCATGGTCTTTGTAATGGATGATACCAGCCTATCCTGGTATAGCTCAGCTATCAGAGGGCATGAATACAAGACGGTCAGAGTAATGTTCAAGTGGCAGGTGGTAAGTAGAAGTAAATCATGCTCACAGTAACCACTGATGCCATGGGCTGGATAAGTTAGGGTCCATTAGGTTAGAGAGAAGAAGGAGAAAGAAAGAGAGCCAGTGGTTGCCTAGCATTTACCATGTGCCATGCATGGTAGCAGATGCTCTTCCTAAGCAAGGCCTGTCCCTCCTCTGCCCCACCATGTGCGCCTCCCATAGGTCAGAACCCCTTTCATGACCATCAGTGCTGTAAACACCATTATCACCTTTCTGAGCTGGGGGTCACCAAAGGAGAGAGGGAAGCCAACTCCAGGTGAAGGGAGTGGGAACAAAAAGGGTAGGGGTGGAATGATGTCTATGCCCTTTGAGATTCATTGAATTTTGGACAAAGTTCACATGGATTGCTTTGCCTCTTGTCTACAAGATGGAAGCCCCTTGTGGGGATTTAGGCACCCACTCCAGTTCTGGGAGAGACAAGGTCCTGAGTACTCACACACACATAACTGGGGCTAAGAAAAAGGTTGACTTACTCAGGATTAAGAAAGCCCTCAGAGCGAGGCTATGGTTCTCTACAGATTTAGGGTCTGATGGCTTGACTTTTTTGTTCAGCTGTGGAGAGAACAAGGCCATCAGACCTGAGAGCACCGAAAAACCAGGGGCACTGGACATGGATGGAGAAACTGAGGCATACTGCCATGAAAAGTGTGGCACTTGGCCATAAGGAGAATGTGAAATAGAATCCAGGAATTCATATACACAGCTCCAAAGGAAGGAAGACAGTGGTCAACAAATTGAATATATGGAAGGCAACACCTTCTTGCAAAATATTGAATTTTCCTCTTTCTTCTCTAGAAGTCTTGCCATTTTCCACAGGCATAATGGAGTTGTGTGGACATTCTTCCCTTCACCAGTTTAAGGGAAGCAACAGAGGCCTCCACCCTGAGAAACATACACAACATATCCAATTTACCTCACGGAGAATATCCACTGTGTAACCAGAATCCAGGCCTTTACAGGTTCCAAGGAAGCCCAGATGTGTGCAGTTAAGGTCACCATGAGAAACACCCCTGGGTCATGTGGAGATTGTGGCCTGAGCTGGGGTAACCATCACCTCCAAAAAAGAGAGAAAGAGCAAGGCCTACGTCCAGCCCCCCAGCACTCACCTGGTCAAACAGCATGCTTGTAATGTTTTCCAGCTGGGATTCCAACTTCACGCCTCCTCGGCCACTGAGACCCAGAGCATCCATGACTTGCCAAGTGCACTGTGTGTAAGGACAGAGTCGGCACCAGTCAGCCAGCCCTTGCCACAGCCTCAAGGGAAAGTCTCTGTCCTGACATCTTCTAGTAGAGGATGGCCTGAGAAATCATAGTTTCACACTTCCCTCTTGCAGTTTTTCAAGATAGGCCCAGGGGCTAGTTTTTCTATAGCCAAATAGAGCCGTGATCTGCTCTTCCCCCTCACCCAGCGAGCAACACTTACTTTCAAATAACCTCATTACTCCATAAAAACTTTTAGGGCAGGTCAACATTGCAGGTGTTGGCTGACTTCAAAGAAAAAGGATAAAGTAACTATGGCCAAAGCAAGAACTGGATCTACAGTCTGACTTTCAAAATTCAGAGGACTAAGTTTAAACATCTAAATATCTACCCTTTACCTAGTAGATTGTACTATTTTATGGGTTGTTCTTATAACTTGTATGAGAGTTCTACAAATACCTTGGTTTTCAAATGTGTTAGTATTCCACTTTATTTATTCAAAAACATCTTTATTGATGTCTAACTCATATATAATAAACTGCACATATTAAAACTATATAATGAAATAATTTTGATGACTGTAAATAGCCTTGAAACCATCTCCACAATGAAGATAATAAACATATCCATCACTGCCCAAAGTTTCCTCATCTCTTTGTAACCCCTCCTCCCCCTTCCCCTTCCAATACATTTCCTTTCCCCGGGCAAACACTGGTATGCTTTCCATCACTACAGGTCTGTTGTGTACTTTTTAAGAAACTGCCAAGCTGTTTTCCAAAATGGTTGTGCCAATTTACATTCTAGCAAATGTGTAGTGACATCTCACTGTAATTTTACATTTCCTAATGTCTAAATGATGTTTAGCAACTTTTCCTGAGCTTATTAGCCATCCTGATATTGTCTCTGATGAAGTATCTATTCAAATTTTTGCTGATTTCTAAAATTTTAAAATTGAGCTTTGAGAGTTGTTTATATATTATTATATTAACATATAATATATATTATATATAATTTGCAAATATTTTCTTCCAGTCTGATAGTTGTCTTCCATTCTTTAACCAGCTTTCAAAGAGCAGAAATTATTCACACTTTGGGGGGGATGCTGGGTGAAGGAATAGAGGAGTTGAGCAAAAACAAAAAAGAGTAAAAACTCAGGAACACAGGCAACAATGTGGTGATTGCATGAGAGTGGAGGAGATGGAGAAGGCCATAGAGGGGATAAATGGCGATGGCCAGAGACTTGACTTGGGATGAACTTGGATTACAGGTTACACACGATGTGTTGCAGAACTGTGCATCCAAAACCTGTACAATTTTGTTAGCCAGTGGCATCCCAATAAATTCAATACAAAGGAAAAATTAAATTAAATTTAAAATAAATTTTAACATTTTTTAAAAGAAATTTTTCAATTTGATGAAGCCAAAGTTATTTATCCATTTTTTAAATTGCATTTTATTTCTCAGTTATGGTTCACGTAATCTTGCAAAATGGAACTCCACCACATGGCACCTTGGCTCTACATGAGTCAACAGTTAGTGCCAAAGGAAACAGGATTTTATTAACAGGGTTCCAATCTGGGGAGGTGAGAGCACTCCTGCTCAGAGCCCTACTTTCCCATGAGACCCAGAACTTCCCTGGCTTCCCAAAAGGCCACATACCAAGACCATGCCCAGAAGGTCCCCATATTCTTATCTGTCCATCAGTTAGTCATGTAAACAGGTCTCCATCCTCTCTGGAATGTACACTTGTGGGTTTCAGAGCTGCAATCCTCTCACAGCAGGTTTCTCATTCAGGATCTGAGGTGCACTATTCTCAGTTTCCACGTAGCAGTTCAGGAAACAATGTGCCATGTTACACTGTCCCAGCATGGGACCCTGGCTCCAGGAGTGGGCTCTCATTCTCTGCATGGTCTAAGCCATTGGCGAGCTCTGCCTCTCCTGGTCCCATGAGTGCTCCTATCCATGTGGGGAGTAGGTGCCACAGGCCCAGAATATCCAAATGCAAAAAAACCCAGAGGGAGAGAGCTTACACCAAGCCATGGAGTCTTGTACCAAGAGTCCCCATACCAAGAGTGAAATATCTCCTACATCCTCCAGAGAAGCAGAAGTCTGCAGCTCAGCATTCCCAGTCACAGTTCAGCTCCAAGCACCTCTCACATGTCTGTGCTTGGCCTGGAGGGTCTCATAGCTTCATCAGCTCTGCCACCATCTACAGGCAGACCTCCTGGCAGACCTCATGGTTCACTTCTCTGTAGACCTCCTCCTCGTATCTCTCATACTGACATTTGGCCCACCCTAATTTAAATGCTTGACTTGGAACTTCTGTGTATCCCACATCCGGCTCTTCCTACGGTGCATTAGTTCACCATTTTGGTGCACCACCCTGTGTTTTGGCTGCTGTCTTTAGTCAGGGCAAGAGTTCCCAGTGATGTATAGGCATCCTGGAAGAGCACCTGCCCCCTTGGCTATGTCATGAGTCACTGCACGTTCTCATAGTCATGTACACAATTTGCCCTGGGCAGCAGCCTTCTTCCCTTCAAGAAGGCAGGGCTATTAATTTGCCTTTGTTATGTATCGTGTCTTCAACACTGTTCCTTCTGCTCTTCCCTGCCCCAGAATCCTGCCTGAAGGCAGGATTGTGAGGGTGTTCCCTTTTATCAGGGGACATGCTTTGTGCCCCATTGCATTTACATATAATAGTACATTAGTTTCAGGTGTACAGCCTGGTGATTAGACATTTAAGTAACTTACAAAATGACCATCCTGATAAATTTTGTACCCATCTGACACCATACATAGTTATTATAAAATGATTGACTATATTCCCTAGGCTGTACTTTCCATCCCCATGATTTTTCTGTAACTACCAATGTGTACTTCTTAATCCCTTCACCCTTTTCACCCATCCCCCCACCCCATCCCATCTGGCAACCATCAAAATGTCCTCTGTATCTATGAGTCTGTTTCACTTCTTTTTGTTCACTTATTCTATTTTTTGAATTCCACAAATAAGTGAAATCATATCATATTTGTCTTTCTCTGAATGACTTATTTCACACAGCACAATACCCTCTAGGTCTACCCATATTGTTGCAGATGGCAAGATTTCATTCTTTTTGATAGCTGATAGTGTTATTCTTTCAATATTTCGAAGGTGTTATTCCACTATCTTCTCGCTTGCATTGTTTTCATTGAGAAATCTGCTGTTATCTTTATTCCTTCATATGAAACATGATTTTCTTTTTTACTTGCTGCACTTCAGATTTTCTCTTTTGCACTGGTTTTGAAAAATTTGATTAGGATGTGACTTGGTGTTATTTTTTAATATATCTTGTGTTTGGGGTTCATTTAGTGTTTTGGATGAGTGCATTTATACTTTTCTTTAGACTTGGTAATTTTTCAACCACTAGTTCTTCAAATACATTTTCTCTCTTTCCCCTTTATGACAGGACTTAAAGTGCCTATCTCCCCCCACCCCACAGCAATCACCACAGTGCTGTCCATGTCCATGCATTTGTTCTCTCTTTCTTTTTTGCTCAATTCCTCCATCCCTTCACCCAGCATCCTCCACCACCCCTGATAAATGAATAATTTCCACTCTTTGAAGGCTGTTAAGAGCAAGGAAAGGCAAGTATCAGACTGGAAGAAAATATTTGCAAAATATATATATTCTGGATATATATTATTTTGCAAATATGTATCCAGAATATATAAAGAATTTTCAAAATTCAATTGCAACTTTCTGAAAATTGGCAAAAATTTTGAATAGATACTTGAAGTTGTCCCATATCTCATTGAGGCTTTCAATTATTTTTTCATCTTTTTTTCTCTTTCAGCTTGTGTAGTTTCTATGTCTCCAAGTTAAACATTTTTTTTTCTTTTGCAATGTCTGATCTCTTATTAATCACATCCAGTGTGTTTTTGCTTTGAAGACCAGCAGTCAATTCACTGAGCAACACCATCCTGGCCAGTCAGTGTTTTTTATGACAGATATTCTAGTTTTTATTTCTAGAAGTTCATTTTGGATGTTTTTAAACATATTTTTACCAGTTTCTACTCATTTACTTAATCTTTCCACTACTTTTAAACCAATAGGATCTGTTATATTATCTGTTTTATTGTCCTTATCTGCTACTTATAATATCTGTGTGAGTTCCAGGTCTGTTTTCATTGATTTTTCTCCTAATGACAGGTCATATTTTCCTGCTTCTTTGCATGCCTGGTGATTTTTTAATTGATTGCCACTCACTTTAAGTTACCTTATTCAGTGCTGGATATTTTTAAATTTTTATCAATATTCTTGAATTTTTCTGGAACAGAGTTAAAGCAACTTGGAAATAATTTGATCATTTTGGGTCTTGCTTTTATGATTTGTTAGACAGAACTGGAAGAGCATTCAGCCTACTGTTAATTTTGATTCCTGTCCCTCCAAGTACTCCACCCCAATGCCTTGTAAATCATGAGGTTTTAAAGCTGGTTGGTGGGAATGGATATGACCCTTGGCCCAGTGTGAGTTCCATCTACTGTCCTTTCAAGTCTTGGTCCTTTTCCTTGCTTGGGACCATTTCCCCCCACACATGCACTGTTTAGTATTACACCCTGCAAACTCTAGCTACCTTGGTCTCTCTGCACTGGTATCAATATGTCCTCAACTCAGGAAATCCATCAGAGTCTGCCTGAGTTTTCTTTCCCTCCACCACTACCTGGAAACTCTATTAAGAAAGTAAACCTGGGCGATTATAGAGTTTAATGATGTCTCTCCTGTTTCTCAGAGATCACTGTTCTTTGTTGCTTGATGTTCAATGTCTTGAGAAACATTATCTCATATAATTTGCCTGCTGTTTTAGTTGTTTCAGAGAAGGGAATAACTCTAGCCTCAGTTTCTCCACCTTTGCCAGAGCAGAAATCCCTCCACTGGATTTTGAATATTTAACATTTCTTCCACTTTGGTTTGCCTGATGAACTCCCAAATTGGGCCAGCTTCCCTCAGCACAGCTAGTTAGTGCTACAGACTAACAAATATCTCGATTTTTAATCACTATCCCCTGGAGTGGTAGAGAAGAAGAGAGAAGCAGGAAGTAGCCAAAACACTTCAACTGTCCTCCAAAATATACGGTAGAATCTATACTGGACCAATCTGCAGACTAGCATGTTAAAATGACATCCTCCAACTGGCTAATTGATGACACAGAGCAAACCTCTGTTCCAGATTCATAGACCTTACCCCTAGGTGACATGTAGATACATGACAGGAGAGCAAGTAAAGAAGCTACTGGCTGGTCTACCACCGGCGAAAACTCAGATCACATATGTGAGAAAGCCAAGTCTTTACATACCAAGGACAGTACGTTTGAGGTGGTAGTACAATGGTAGACCACAAACTGTGATCCCTGGAAACTTGATGCTAATGGGTGCTGCACTAAATAAAAAATTCTCCTCTTGGAAATTTACAAATACATACTAACTTGTTGAGCAACCGTGGACAATTTGCCCCTTAGATGCCTACTCTTGAGGACATAATTGACTGACATCTCCAGCTTCTATATTCTAAAATCCATCACTGTGTCAAAACTGAGGGTATAGGTAGAAGAGAGCAAAGGGAGAAAATGGGACAACTATAACAGAATAAAAATTTTTAAAAATTAAGTAATATTTAAAAAAATCTGAGGCTATGTTACTACAGGTTTCTCCCAGCCAATGACAGAGTATGGCAGGTCCACAAAGGCAAGCCTATTCAGGAGAGATGTGGGACTCCTCTGATGGGTGACACTGGCCCAGTGACCCCCTGTTGGCATTGCTGAATCTTTCTTACAACTGCACTATAATCTAAGACTTCGCTCTCCTCTTCCCTCTTCACCATTCTCCCTTTTTTCCCCTTCTTTTTATCAAAGGTCTGACCTGCTACTAACTCTGATGACTCTGTCTGCCTCCTCTGGCCCCTTCCCTGTTTTTATTCACAGGTGTTCTTCCAATAAACCTCGTATACCTCAATTCCCTGTTGGTATCTGTTTCTTAGAAGAGTAGACCGAACCACATGCTGAAGGCTCTGAGAAGTCCCACTGTTAAGAAGTTTGTTTAATTGTAAACTAAGCATTTCCCACCCATTGTGCTAAATAACACATGTCTTTCTGTGAGATACCCATCAGAAGTTGGGGGAACTTTGTTTGAGAAATGTCACTGCATTGAAAGGAGGGCTGAAACAACAATCAGAAAATTTGGATTCTAGTTCCTGGTCTTCTGCTCATAAAAATATCTAATGTTTGTATATCATTTCTGTCACAGGCAAAATTTTGATATACTCCTCAAAATTTCAGGCTCCTGGTATGCATCCACCTCTTCCTGGTTTTTGAATCAAGCACTAATCTATGTGTCAATGGGAAGGGCTTATTGTCCATGTAAGATCCCACACAAGTTGACTTAAAAATAGGGAGATTATCAAGCTGAGTTTTGTCTAATCACATCAGCCCTTGAAATCTGAGTCTAGAAGTCAGACACAGGGAAGCCAGAGTTTCAAAGAAGGAGGTGAATTCAACAAACGGGCATGGCTGTGTTCCAGTAAAATCTTAGTTAAAAAACAAGCTTCAGGCTTGATTTGGCCTGTGGGCCATGCATTGTCAACTCCAGTGTTAACTACTCAATAAATAGGAAATGCATTAACTAGTTAAACTTCCTTCGTACCTCTACCTCAATCACCTGGGAAATGTAAAAAGGCATCATTTTTGTGGACATCAAAGTCATTAACCATCAGGTTAAACAGTTCAGTTGGTTATTGAGTGTGGATGGTGACATGAGATAGAACACACTGCCAACAAGTTTCAGCCAAGATGGAGGCATAGGTGGACACGCTATGCCTCCTCCCACAACCAAAATTAAGGACAAGAAAGATTTAGAAACAATAAAATGACCAGAACAAACAGAAAATTGAACTGTACAGAAGTCTAACAACCATTCACCCACACTGGTAAGAGGGGCAGAGTTGCGGCAGGAAAAAGCAGAGTTGGTGGACCCTGGTACCTAGGAGCCCCAGGCATGCAGGTGGAGGAGAGCAGACCCCAGGAGCACAGGCAGCAGCTAGTAGACCCAGGGCACGGGTTGGCAAGGGGTAGACCCATTGAGGCTGCACAAGGCAGCTGACTGACCAGGCAGTCCAACATTCACCCACAGATGATCCTGGCAAAGATGGGGAGCAAGACAAACCTCATGGCCCAGGGCCCCAGCACTGGGAAATGAAACCTAAAAGCATCATTTGAAAACACTTGTGGGGATTGAGGTACCGGGAGAGACTCCCAGCCTCACACAAGAGTTCATGGAGGAGACCCACAGGGCCCTAGAATGTATACAAGCCCACCCACATGGAAATCAGCATGAGAAGGGTACAATTTGCTTATGGAAAGCAGCAGAAGGGACTGAAATATGAGAGAGAGCAGAGCAAGCACCATTGTTCCCTCTCGGACCCTGCCCCCACATACAGAGTCACAACCCAGCAAACCAGCGGCCCCACCTGGGGGAACACCTAAGGCTCTGCCCCTCACTACATAACAGCTGTGAACAGACCAAAAAACAAACAAACAAAAATTGCTCAAATGGGAGAACAGATCAAAGCCTCAGAGCCTACTCATCTAAGCCACCAAGAGATAGCCAACCTATCAAATGCACAGTTCAAAACCCTGGTGATCAGGATGCTCACAGAATTGGTTGATTTTGCTCACAAATTAGATGAACAAATGAAGGCTACAATAAGTGAAATGAAGGAAAATGCACAGGGAACCAACAGTGATGAGAGGAAAACTGGGACTCAAATCAATGGAGTGGACCAGAAGGAAGAAAGAAACAATCAAACAGAAAAGAATGAAGAAACAAGAATTCAAAAGAAATGAGGAAAGGCTTAGGAAGCTGCAGGACATCTTTAAATGCCCCAACATCCAAATTATAGGGGTACCAGAATGGGAAGAGGAAAAGCAACAAGTGGAAAACTTATTTGAACTAATAACAAAGGAGAACTTCCACAATCTGACAAAGGAAATAGACTTCCAGGAAGTCCAGGAAGCTCAGACAGTCCCAAAGAAGTTAGACCCAAGGAGGAACATGCCAAGGCACATTGTAATTACATTAGCCAAGATTAAAATGAAGGAGAGAATTCTAGAAGCAACAATAGATAAGGAGATAGTAACTTACAAAATAGTTCCCATCAGACTGTCAGCAGATTTCTCAAGAGACCTTACAGGCAAGGCGGGGTTGGAAAGAAGTATTCCAAGTCAAGAAAGGCAAGGACCTACATCCAAAATTGCTCTATCCAGCAAAGCTGTCATTTAGAATGGAAGGGAAGATAAAGTGCTTCTCAGATAAGGTCAAATTAAAGGAATTCATCATCACCAAGCCCTTATTCTATGAAATATTAAAGGGATTTATCTAAGAAAAAGAAGATAAAAAACATGACAGCAAAGAGAGCAAACTCACAGATATTAACAAACACACCTAAGACAAAAGCAAACTAAGCGAACAACTGGAACAGGAACAGGAACAGAAACACAGAAATGGAGATCACATGGAAGGTTAGCAACAGGGGAGTGGGAGGAGGAGAGAGGGGGAAAGGTACAGAGAATAAGTAGCATAGATGGTGGGTAGAAAATAGACAGGGGGAGGGCAAGAATAGTGTGGGAAATGTAGAAGCTAAAGACCTTATGACACATGGACATGAACTAAAGGGGGGAATGTGGGTGGGAGGGGGTGTGCAGGGTGGAGGGGAATGAAGGGGGAGAAATGGGACAACTGTAATAGCATAATCAATAAAATATATTTTAAAAAAGAACACACTGCCAAATATCACTAGAACTTGCTCTGTCACCTGTGCTCAAGGAGATACAACAAACTTACCTCAGCAAAGGGATGAAGGCAGTACAAGCCCTCAGTGGTTTTGCCTTATTCATCTTTGTATTACCAGGGCCTACACAGGGCCTTGCAACTAAGAGTAATCAGGAGATGTAAACTACACACTTAATAAATAAGTGAATGGACAATGAAGTGCTTTTTCGCACTACCCTTTTTTGGAGAATGGTAAAGGAGCCTGAGAACAACCACCCTGCTCTCTTGGAAGAGCCTGGTCAGTCATCCTTCCACTGTAAGTAGAAAAACACTGTCCTTCTCTACCTTTGGCTCAAGCCTTACCCCTTCAGCCCATCCACCCTACCCCAGCTATCTCCCATTCCCGTCTTGTCCTTGTTCTTCAAAGACCATTGGCTCAAGATAATACAGAAACTGAGGTCGGCCCTGATGGACAATTCATTTTCAAAGATGGCCATCACTTGCTCAAGCATCATGCACTGATATTCCTGGGAATGGGTGACCAATCTGTAGAGTGCTTTAAGGAGAGCAGGGGGTTAGAGCCCCTTCACCTTTCCTTTCCCATAAGGGGAAGAATACACACCTGAAATACCATTGTCCTCTCCTTCTCAGCCCTAACAGGGCTTCTGGAGTGCTGTGCTGAGAAAGACCAACCCATCCACCACTTCCTCAACTGTCTTTCCTTTCAGACCATACTTAGTCCACCCAGCATGGACAGGGAGAGTGAAAGAGAAAGCCTGTCAACATCAACAGCATCTCTATCAAGCTTGCCCCTGCCCCATAGCAGGTGGAGAAAGGTCAGACGGAGAAGAACATCTACTCAGACCAGGCCTGCTTTCAGCCATCACCTGCCCCTTCCATAGCCTTCTGGGATCCACATTCAGAGGGACTCAGACTCTTCCTGACCTTATCTCCTCCCTCCCTGATTCTAAAAAGCCTTCCCCAGACTCTCCTGATCCTCACCATGACACATGTCATCCTCCTCCTAGGCTATCCTCAGATGTAACACACTACATTGCCTGCCATATGTGCCCAATTAAGAGAGAAGAACCTGGGAGGGAAAGTACAGGAAAAATGACCCTATCCCAAGGATAGGAGTTGCCCAGCTTTACTGTAGAAAATCTTATTGATTAGGGAACAGGAGGCTTGGATTCTGATACTAGCTCTGCCTCCAGAGAGTCTGGACAACCAGAGCAAGTTATTGAATTTATCCTCCTTTCAGCTTCCTCAGCTGCTACATAGGACTACAATTCCTAACATGACCACTTCACAGAGATGCTGGGAAAATAAAGGTCAATGATGCATGTTAGCACAGCATACCAATGCAAGGTGGTGACACACCCTATACAAGCACATTCCCTTCCAAAAACTCTTAAAGGGACAAAGAGCTATGCTGCCTGAAGCTCTACTCACTGTTCTGAAGTGAGAACATCTGGCCTGGTTAGGTTGAGAGACACATTTCCAGCTTCTATCACTGTGTCCTCTAAGCTCGCTATGCAGCCCAACCCATAGGCCTTGTCATTGTGAACATAATGCATACAAGACCAGCTGACTTCTCCCAAATGATCTCTAGATGCAATTCCGAGTGGTAAAGAAATGGCATGTGCTGTCAGTTGCCTGGAAACTTTATTTTTTTTTCACACTTCATGACTGAGGGAGGTGGGTGGAAAGGGTAAGAGAGCCAATGCTGTCACCAACAGCTACCAGTTGGAGATTGTATGGTGATTCTCTGCCTCACCCTACTACACTATTACCTCCCAAACCTCTAATCAAATTAAAAACTTCAGGATCCCCCAAGCAAAGCACTTCTCACTTCTCTTTTGCCCCTTTCCACCAGTCTTGAATGGTGCCCTCCATCTTTGTGCCCAAGTCTACCCTCCAGCCCTGCAGTGTCCCATGCCCTAATATGCCCTTCTGTGCCATTCCTAGTCCCCAGGAACTCCCTCCCGAGTTCCCATCAGCCCTAGAGGGATCCTAGTTTGCCCCCATCCCCTGTACAACACACCCATGACTGGTGGATAAAGCTATACTGTAAACTCCATACAGCACCCCACCGCCTGCACCCCCTGTTTTCTTCTCTGACTAACTCTTCCACCACAGGGAGCAGTACCTTGGGAGAGGCTGAGGTCCCCGACTGAAACCAGGAGGCTCCTTGTGGGCAGAGAGTAATCATATTCTCTATCCAACAGCTTCTTGAAGACCACCTGTGGGTTCTTGGGCCCCACACCTTTTATGGAAGTAGTGCACAACTTCTCCAGTTCTATTCCTGGCTTCTGGGAAAAGAAAGACTTTACTGTTCCAAAGTTAATATCCAACATGAGTCCTGGGGCTTCTGAGAATCAACTTTGGTCAATAAGTGACTCTCCTTTATCTAGAGGGCAGATACTAAATTACCTAACTCTACCACTTCATTCAACATACAACTTCCCCATGATGGAGGATAAGGGCAAACTCTCCATGAAGTCTCTGGCTTGTGTGTTGGGGTGGAAATGGGAATTGGCATATCCAGAGCACAGAATTGTCCCTGCAGCTGCAAGTGAACCATCAGAAAGGTAGTTACATGGTGGAGGCCAACTTGAAAAGTCCCTGATAGGTCAGGGGTCTTGATCAGAATGCAGGCATGCCAAGGAAGACCAAGAAACTGGAAGACACCTTGTACGTAGGCAGTTAACCAAGAAAATAAGAAATCAGATTTGCACAGTGTCAGGAAAATTATATACAAAGGTATGTGGATAGATGAATAGGTAGAGGTTATGAATGTTCAGTCCAAAGCTGGGCTAGCAGACAAGTGGATGGATTTAAGTAGCTTAGTAAATGGATTGAGATGATTAGTTGAGATGCAATAACAAGGGTGACTGCCTAAGATATCCCAGGAGCAGGTTTAGGACACAGTGGGAGAAAAAGGTCAGGCTTTGGAGCTGAAAGCCTAAATCCTTCCCCACTTTTGCATCCCATTTCTCCCACCCCACCCCTTTACTTCATTACTTTATCTTCTATGTCACAGTTCTTGAGACACATTCATGATATCAGATATATGCTCTAGTAACTGTTCAGAAACTTTAGCTATTTATATCTCATATGCCACTTAGTTCACCAGAAAGGAACTTCTGGGTTTAGACCTGTGATCCTTTCTTCCTCCATAGCCCCCAACCCAAAGCATGGCTCCTCATCATTGTACTCAGGTAGTTGACGATGACATCTACCAACTCCAGACACACTTCATATTCTACATACCCATCAATGAGCTTGATGTTCAGTAACGAGAACATGTGAAATATTTCTTCTTCTGGGAACTATAGGACAGAGGGGCATCAATAAGAAAGGAAGGTTGAAGGATAGAGATTTTTAAAAAAGAGAATAATGATCCTGGTAGAGAAAGGAAGAGGAGGGGGCAATCTAGAGTGAGGATTAAAGCTGGACCCAGGGTTGAGGGGGTGGAGAACACATGGGTCAAAATAAGGACCTGGGAACTTGACCTGGAGCTGTAGTGCTCTGCTGACTGGAAATTCTTTCCACTCTCCTGACACAATGGCAATAGACCTAAGCAGCTACTTCTATGGAGGTTGTTCTACCTTGGCTGGAGCCAGGAAGATGCCTGAGATGTCCTCACCTGATCAGCACATTGGACTGCTTCCATCAAGTCCTTGATGTCTGTGGTTGCAGTATACTTTTATGGCTTCGGCTTGGCAGTCTTTGAGGGACTCACCTTACATCTAAACATCTCTGTAAGGGATAAAGAGGGTGAGCAGGGAGAAGCTGTTTCTCTCTTGCTAGAAATGGTTAACATGGAATGATGAAAATGCGCAAAATAGTGAAAAATCAGAAGAGACAAGTTTGGCTCTGAGTATTTCTTTGCTTCTCACTAGCAATATATCCTCTGCCCACTCATTCATGTAACTTCTAGAGTGTCTATTTCTTCATATGCAAAGTTAGTATAATAAAAATTAACCAGAGATTCCTAAAACATGAGACATGTGTTATCAGGTATCAACTTTTAGGATCTCATTCTGCCCTCTGAATCATATCCTTTCTGAGAGAATAAGTGCTTCCCATGTTTGGATGGAGAATTGGGGGCAGGGGTGGTGGTCAGCAAAACTATGAAACTGAATACTTTAAACTACAAACTAAAAACAAAGAGAATGGAACAAGAATTCATAGAAAAATATGAAGAAGAACCAATTAGAAAACTGGGAAATTAAAAATATAGGCTAAATTTCAATAAATAGGAGATAGTCAAGACAGAACACACTTAAAGAGAGAATAAATTAGAAAATAGTTCTGAGGAATTCACCTAGTATGCAATGCAGAAAAATAAAATAAATTTTAATAAAAGAACAATCAATAGACATGTCAGATAGACTGAGAATAGTTCTAGAAGAACGGACAAAAGATAATTGAGAATTTCCAGAATTCAAAAAAAAAAAAAAAGACAAAAATCCTCATATGGAAAGCGCACCCTAAGTTCTAAGTTTAGTGAAACTAAAAACTATTCAGATAAAAGTAAAAATTCTAGAGCCACTAAAATAAAATACAAATAACCTACAGAGGAATAACAATCTACCTGACAACTAATTTCTCTACAGCAAGAAGAGATGCCAGAAGATAGTAAAGAAATAGGATGATATATGTTGTGCTTTCTATAGAGTCTAAAGTAACCACTACAGGAAATATAAGAGAATTATAACTAGTAAAGTTATAGAAGGAGAAAATAGAAAGATTAAAAAAAAAGACAGCTCATTCCAAAAAAAGGCAAAAAAAAAAAATAGACAAATCAGGCATAAGAAGAAGTAGTATATTTCAAAAGTGCATTTTTTAAAATTGTTGTTCAAGTAAAGTTCTCTCCATCCACCTCCGCCCCATGTTGGGAACAGCCCTGCCTGGTTTCAGAAGCTGTAACCCCTCTGAAGGAGTTAAGTAAGGCTGAGTACAAAGACCTTGGGACCATAAGCCACTTAGGAGACAAGGGTATCTCCCAGGCAGGGGCACCACCACTGCCCCCTTTACTTCACCTTGCTTGGTCCCAAGTGGATGACAGGTTAGCCAATGACAGGTAAGATTCCTCAAAGGAGGAATGACCTAAGATAGTCATGGTCATGAAGGGGCCCTCAGGGAAGGACCTGGGGAGCTATAGAAAAAGGGGGTAATGGACCCTTGCCCTTCAACTTTGACATAGCCTGAGTCCTTGTTCTGTTTGCAAGAAGTCTCCTAATCTTTTGGCTGCCTTACTTCTCCTACCCGGCTTAAGCCTGAAGCAATACCAGAGGTGGGTGCCGCCCTGTGCTATAAAGGGTGGGTTCCCTGGGGTGATCAGGCCTAAGAAACAATGCATCAAATCCTATGAAACCTACTTTGCTAATACCCTCAATTTAAATGATAAGGGTCCAAGCATGAAATGAGTTAGTTCCCCAAAGTTTTATGGCTCTTTAGCTATCTGACCCTGACTCAAAATAAGCCCTCATAGATCTTTGACTGTTATCTATTGTTTGATCATTACTGCCTGATAATGATTGATGAGCTTTATGAACACTCCCTGTATTCATTCCTAGGCAAATTAAACCCAATAAAAGCCCATTGAAGAACATGCCCCTGGCCCTTCTCTTTTGAGAGATCTGCCACCTTTCCTCCCCAGGAAGATCATGTTTTGGTAGACATATTCTCATCCGTGGTGGCCTGGGGGGGGCCCTGTGTATGGAGCCCCGCCACACCCCTGCCACTCTCCCCCAAATCACCAACATGCACATCCAACCCTCGATCCTAACCTGCTTTGGCTTTCTGCATGGGTCCTTTAACATGTTGCAGAATGACCCTCTTTCCCCCAATATACACCTCCACCATCTGTCTGGTTACTGTCAGATTATTCTTTATTTCAATATCTCTGGTTCTATTTTGCTTGCTTGTTTCTTTTGTTGACTAGGTTCCAATTAAAGGTGAGATCATATGGTATTTGTCTTTCACTGCTTGGCTTATTTCACTTAACATAATACTGTTCAGTTATATCCATGTAGTCATGAAGGATAGGAGCTTCTTTCTTTCTGCTGCATAGTGTTCCATTGTGTAAATATACCATAGGTTTTTGATCCGCTCATTCAATGATGGGCACCTAGGATGCTTCCAGAACTTGGCTATTGTAAATTGTGTTTCTATGAACATTGGGGTGCACAGGTTCTTTTGAATTGGTGTTTCAGGATTTTTAGGGTATAATCCCAGCAGTGGAATTGCCAGGTCAAAAGGTAGTCCTATAACAGGGTGCAGCCAAGAGGGGGGGGGGCCCAAAAGGGAGTTGGAATGGGATCCAGAACTCAGGGTTTCCAGGAACTATTAGAAAGACATAATAAGATGTCCTTCCCCCTTCCCCCTTCCCCCTCAGGTGTGAGTTGGGGGAAGGGACAAATGGAGCAGAGCCATTGAGTTGTTTTGCATAGCAACAGTTTTCCAGATAACCTCCAGAATGGTCATTTAACATATCTATAGCCTTTAACTGGTTTCATAGATATGTTAAACAGCTGCAGCCATGCTCTGAGCCAGGGGGATGGAAAGGACTTCCCCCAGGATGTGACTGGGGGAAGAACTTCAAGTTAAAGCACCTGCGTGAGAGCTTGGAGAAGATTGGTTCCAGAAAATGGGGACACACCTGCCCAGACTCATGATGGCATCCCAATAACCTTGGAAATATACAGGAATGCTGGAGGGTGTAACCGATTGTGGGAGGAGTCAGAGGTGGAGCTGCAGAGGAGGATTGGCGCAGGGATTTAAACTCAAGCGCGGCAGCCATTAAGGAGAGATCCATGTGGTTTCACCAGAGTGCAGGACCCACAGCTCTATAAGGGAAAATCACCATGTGGCTTTAGCAGAAAATTGCCACTCAGCTTTGCCTGAGTGGAGACCCTCGCACAGCTTTGCCAGAGGGAGAGATTCATGTGGTTTCACCAGAGTGCAGACCCCTGCAGCTTTGATGAAGAGGGAGAGCCATTAGGCTTTGCCAGAGTGGGGACCCCTTCCCCACAGCTTTGGTAGAAGAAGGACCATGCGGCTTTGGGGTGCTCCCTTTGGCTGTGTGGTTAAGGGCAGGAGAGATTTTACCTGGAAGAAGGGGGAAAGGACTCTTGCCAGTAGGCCATGAGAAGGTGCCACATGGCTTTGGATTAATTAGAGATCCTGCCTGGACGATGACACAGCTGAACGGAGTAAAGAGCCTGGATACCGGACGTGTGCTTCTCTTCCTTGCAATTACGGTACCCCGAATTAGGGCAGAGGGAGATAGGAAGCACTGTGGGTGTCTGTGGGTATCCTAAAGGACTTTGACATATTTTAATGGAGACATTAGGTTGCTACTTTAACTCTGTATAGCATTAAATAAACATTTCCTTTCCTTTTCACAAATCTCTGGCTTTGAGAGACATCTTTCCATAAGGCAGCGGACAATAATGGACCTTCTGTTGCTCTGTAACAGTCCCATTTTTAAGTTTCTGAGGGAATTCCATACTATTTTCCACAGTGGCTGCACCAGTCTGCATTCCCACCAACACTGTACTAGGGTTCCCTTTTCTCCATATCCTCATCAACACTTGTATTTTGTTGATTTGTTTATGATGGCCATTCGGACTGGTGTGAAATTGTATCTCATTGTGGTTTTAATTTGCATCTCTCTGATGGGTAGTGATGCTGAGCATCTTTTCATATGTACTGGGGCCTTATGTATGTCCTCCTTGGAGAAGTGTCTGTTCAGGTCCCTAGCCCATTTTTAATTGGATTGTTTGTCCTCCTGGAGTGCAGTGGTCAGTTCTTTATATATGTTGGAGCTCAAACCCTTCTCCAAGGTATCATCAAAAAATATTTTCCCATGTGGTCGGTCCCCTTTTTATTTTGCTGATGTTTTCTTTATTCATGAAGAATATTTTTAATTTGATATAGTCCCATTTGTTTTTCTTTCCCTTATGGCCCTTTCTCCAGGGGACAAAAAGGTGAAAATATTCCTGGATGGAATATCTGAGATTTTTTGCCTATGTTCTCCTCTAGGACTTTTATAGTGTCAGGACTTATATTTAAGTCTTCTTTCCATCTTGAGTTTATTTTTGTATATGTCGTAAGTTGGTTAAATGGACAAATTTGTAGAAAAATGTAATATTACAAAACTGAATGAAGAAGCACAAAGCCTGAATCAACGGATAAGAGCTAGTAAAATTGAAGCAGTAATCAAAAACTCCCAGCACACAAACGCCCTAGACTGGATGGTTTCAAAAGAGAATTTTACAAAACATTTAAGGAAGAGTCAAACCCTATCCATCTCAGACTACTCAAAAAAAAAAAAAAATCAAGAAGAAGGAGGACTCCCAAACTCTTTTGACAATGCCAGCATCATCCTAATATCAAAACCAGATCAAGACACAAAAAGAAAGAAAACTACAGACCAACATTGCTGATGAATATAGATGCTAAAATCCTGAACAAAACATTGGCAAACTGCATGCAGCAATACATTAAAAAGATCATACACCATGATCAAGATGGATTCATCTGAAGATATAAGGATGGTACAATACACACAAATAAGTAAATGTAATGCAACACATAAACAAAAAAAAAAGACAAAAAAACCCACATGACCATATCAATAGATGTGGAAAAAGCATTTGATAAGGAACAGCACCCATTCATGATAAAAACACTCAGCAAAGTGGGAGTAGAGGGACCATACCTCAATATAATAAAGGACATACACGAGAAACCTACAGCCAACATGATACTCAATGGGCAAAAACTAAAAGCTTCCCCCCTAAGATCAGGCAAACAGAAGGATGTCTGCTTTCACCACTTCTATTGAACATGCTTTTGGGAGTTCTAGCCACAGTGATCAGACAAGAAAAAGAAATAAAAGGTACCCAGATTGGAAAGGAGGAGGTAAAGCTGTCACTGTTTGCAGGTGACATCATAGCATACATAGAAAACTGGATAGACTCCATCAAAAAACTACTCGACCTGATAAATGAACTAGGCAAAAAGAGCAGGATACAAAGTCAATATTCAGAAATTGAAGGCATTTTTGTACACCAACAATGAAATGTAAGAAAAAAATGAGGGGGGGATTCCATTTGCCTCAGCAGCAAGAAAAAAATAACAATAAACATAACCAAGGAGGTAAAAACCTGTACTCAGAAACTACACAACAGTGAAGAAAGAAATTAAGGAAGACACAAACAAATGGAAGCATGTACTATGCTCATGGATTGAAAGAATTAGCATCATCAAAATGTCCTTACTACCCAAAGCAACTTATAGATTTCATGCAATCCCTATTAAAGCACCAATGACATATTGCACAGATATAGAAGAAACATTTCAAAAATTTGTATGAAACCATAAGCAACCCCAAATAGCCCCAGCAATTTTGAGAAAGAAGAACAAAGTAGGAGGGATCACAATATCTGCTATCAAACTGTATTACAGACCACTGCAATCAAAACAGCCTTGTACTGGCATAAGAACAGACACATAGACCAATGGAACAGAATAGACATCCCAGAAATAAACCCAAGTCTCTGTGGTTAATTAATATTTGACAAAAGGGACAGAAGCATAAAATGGAGTAAATATAGCCTCTTCAACAAATGGTGTTGGGAGAGCTGGACGGCTCCACCTGCAATAAAATGAAACTTGATCACCAACTTAAACCATACACAAAAATAAGTCCAAGGAGGATAAAAGACTTAAATATAAGTTGTGACACCATAAAAGTCCTAGAAGAAAACAGAGGCAGAAAAATCTCAGACATTCCACACAGCAATATTTTTATTGATATGGCCCCTAGATCAAGGGACATAAAGGAAAGAATAAAAAAATGGGACCACATCCAATTAAATAGCTTCTACAAGGCTAAAAAAAGCAACATTAAAATGAAAAGAGAACCAACTGTATGGGAAAACATATTTGCCCATGATACCTCAGACAGGGTTTGATCTCCAAAATATAGAAAGAACTCACACAACTCCACTCCAGGAAGACAAACAACCCAATTAAAAAGTGGGCAAAGGACCTAAATAGATACTTCTCCAAGGAGGACATACATAAGGCCCTAATACATATGAAAAGATGCTCAGCATCACTACCCATCAGAGAGATGCAAATTAAAACCACAATGAGATACCACTTCATACCAGTCAGTATGGCCATCATAAACAATTCAACAAAATACAAGTGTTGATTTGTACCAGAATCAACAAGTGCTGGCGAGAATGTGGAGAATAGGGAACCCTAGTGCACTGTTTGGTGGGAATGCAGACTGGTGCAGCCACTGTGGAAAACAGTATGGAATTCCCTCAGAAACCTAAAAATGGAACTACCTTTTGAACTGGCAATTCTACTGCTGGGATTATACCCTAAAAATCCTGAAACACCAATTCAAAAGAACCTGTGCACCCCAATGTTCATAGCAACACAAGTTACAATAGCCAAGTTCTGGAAGCATCCTAGGTGCCCATCATTGAATGAGCGGATCAAAAACCTATGGTATATTTACACAATGGAACACTATGCAGCAGAAAGAAAGAAGAAGCTCCTACCCTTCACTACAGCATGGATGGAATTGAACAGCATTATGCTAAGTGAAATAAGCCAAGCAGTGAAAGACAAATACCATATGAACTCACCTTTATGTTCAACCTAGTCAAGGAAACCAACAAACAAACAAAATAGAACCAGAGACATTGAAATTATTATAAGAACAATTTCCAGTTATAAGAACAATCTGACAGTAACCAGAGGGGAGGTGGGAGGGGATAAAGGGAAGGGGGAAGGGGGGAAGGGTTTTCAGGAACAACTATAAAGGACACATGGACAAAACCAAGTGAGGGAAGCAGAGAAGGAGGTGGGGATGGCTGGGTTGGGGGCGAAAATGGTGGAGTGTAAATGCAGACAACTGTACTTGAACAATAATAAAATAATTTTTAAAATCAAAATTAAGCTTGTTTAAATGAAAAAAATCTTACAATTTCCTGACAACAGATTTGCGGTCTTGATATAAGTTAGACAAATTCCTAGGGAAAAAAAAAAAAAGGATGATCTAATAAAATGGACATAAGTGGAAAAATCTGAATAGTCCTAATACTACAAAACATACTGAATCAATGATTAGTACCATTCCTACAAAAAAGCACCAGTCCTGAACATCTTCAATAATAAATTCTACTAAACATTTAAAGAAGAAAATAATGCCAATTATACACAAATGCTTCAAAAAAATAGAAAAAGAGGGAACGCTATGTGCCTCAACCCATTTTATGACCTTAGCATAATCTTTATACTAAAACTTTAAAAAGACAGTTCAAGAAAGGGGAGAAAAGGCCAATCTTCCTCATGAGTATAGATGTGAAAATTGTTTTTAAAAATAAAAAACTAAAGCCCTGACTGGTGTGGCTCAGTTGGTTGGGCTTCATCTCATGAAGGAAAAGGTGACTGGTTCAATTCCTGATCATGGCACGCCTGGTTGCAAATTGGGTCCTTGGTCGGGTCATGGTTCAAGAGGACATGGATCAATGTTTTTCTCTCACATCATTGTTTCTCCCTCTCTTTTTTCCTCCCTTCCCCTCTAAAAAACAAACAAACCAATCTAAATCCAACAACAGAAAATAATAAGTCATTACAAGTTATATGAAAAAGAAACAATTTAACCACACCAAGATTCCAGTTCTCCTTTCCTGACTGACAAAATGTTAAAAACATGAAAGCCTGGAGAAAACAAGCTGTGGTACACATGACTTATAAGAGTGCAAAAAGGCATGACCTCCTGGAGTGAAGTATCCTAACATCAAACAACATCACGTGTGCATTCACTCTTTCTTTAGCAAATTTCCACTTCTAGAATTTACCCTGAAAGTTCTCCTCCCCAAATATGAAACAACATTTGGACAAAGTTACTCATTTTAGTATTACTTATAACAGCAAAATATTGGAAACAACCTAAATGCCTATGGATTGGGGTCAGGTTGAATGAGCTATGGCACAATCCCCAGTGGGGTATAATGCAGCTAAAGTGTAGGAAAGATTCCTATGAAAAGATGTGGAATTATGCTACATTTTGAGTAATAAATGAAACAAGAATAAGTGTACATTTGGGGTGTACACATATATTCCTATTGAAATATATAGTTTGGCTTAATTTTGGAGGAAAAAAAACATAAAAAGGACAACCCAGAAACTAATGAAAATGTTTAATATTGTGGTGTGAGGGAAGAAAAAAAGGGATAGTGATAGGATTAAGACTCTGGCTTTACCTCATCATAGAGTTTTGGCTTTTCAACCACAAAAGTAATTCACATATTCAAATATGAATGAAATCCCAGGGGACCAAAAAGAGTAAACCCTAAAACTAAATGCAGTACTTATAAATGAATCTTACTGCAAACAAACCTGATTATATAGATAGATAGAAAAAAAATAATTCAAGTAATTTAAAACACGACATTCTAACTATATATCATTAGTGTGTTGTATTCTTTAAGAAATTTTAATTCTATTTGATTGAATATTCTTCTACAGTTGTCCCAATATCTCCCCCTTAGTTCCCTCCACCCAGCAACAGCCACTCCCTCAGGCAATCAGCACACCATCATTCATGTCCATGGGTCATGTGTAAAATTTCTTTGGCTACTCCATTTCCTATGTTGTACTTTACATCCCCATGACTATTCTGTTACTACCTACTTGTACTTCTTTATCCCCACATTTTCACCCATTTACCCTACACCCCTTTCTCATCTGGCAACCATCAAAACTCTCTCCATATCCATGACTCTATCTCTGTTCTGCTAGTTTGCTTAGTTTGTTTTTTAGATTAAATTGTTGACAGATAGGCATTTTTCCAATTTTATTGCTCATAGTTTTGAGCTCCTTTTTCTTAAACAAGTCCCTTTAATATTCCATGTAATAATGGTTTGGTCATGACGAACTCCTTTAGTTTTTACTTATCTAGGAAGCTCTTTATCAGCCCTTTAATTCTAAATGATAGCTTTGCTGGGTAGAGCAGTCTTTGTGGGTGCTCCCTGCTTTTCATAACTTTGTATACTTCTTGCTAATCCCTTCTAGCCTGTAAAGTTTCTTTTCAGAAATCAGCTGACAGGCCTATGGGACCTCCCTGTAGGTAGCTAACTGCTTTTTTCCTGCCTCTTTTAAGATTCTCTCTTTATCTTTAACCTTTGGTATTTTAATTATGATGTGTCTTGGTGTGAGCCTCTTTGTATCTGCCTTATTTGGGACTCTCTGTGCTTTTCAGACTTGCATGTCTATTCCTTTCACCAAATCAGGGAAGTTTTCTTTCATTATTTTCTCAAAGAGATTTCCAATTTCTTGCTCTTTCTCTTTTCCTTCTTGCACCCTTATGATACAAATGTTGGACCTCTTCGACTTGGCCCAGAGGCTGCTTCCAATACCCTCATTTTTTGGATTCTTCTATTTCTTGTTCTGATCTGGTTGGTTTTTTTCCCACTTATGTTCCAAATCACTGACTTGATTCTCGGTGTCATCTGATCTACTGTTGTTTCCCTGTAAGTTGTTCTTTACTTCAATTAGTGTATCCTTCATTTCTGACTGAATCTTTTTTATGCTGTTGAGGTCCTCACTAAATTACATAAGCACCCTTACCACCAGTGTTTGGAAGTCTCCATCTGACAGATTGCTTATCTGCATTTTGTTTAGTTCTTTTTCTGGAGTTTTGATCATTTTTTCATTTGGGCCATGTTTCCTTATGTGCTCATTTTGGCAGTCTCCCTGTGTTTTTTTCTGCATATGAGGCAGGGCTTCAGTGACTCCTTGTCTTTGCAGCATGGCCTAATATAGTAGGTGTCCTGTAGGGCCCAGTGGCACAGCCTTTGCTACTATCCAAGCTGAGTACTTGGGGTGTGCCCTTCATGTGGGCTGGGTACACTTGTAGTTGAGCCTTGTGGTTGGTCCTCTTGTAGTTGAGCCTTGATTGTTGTTGGCAGGTCAATGGGAGGGATTTACCCAGGCCAGTCAGCAGCAAGGACTGGTTGCTACCACTGACCACCAGCCTCTGCCCTCTGTGGAGGATCAGCTGTGCAGGGGCAGGGGTGTGGTGCTCCGACATGGTCTGTAGCTGTGCACTGGGTGCACAGGCTCTGCCATTTCCTGGGTGGTGCAGGCCAAGATCAGCCCCAACCTGTGTTCTGCCCAGAGTCATCCTGCCTGAGGTATAAGCAATCTGAAATGGCTGCTAATTTGCTGTTCTTGGAGATGTCCAGGAGAAGCCAACCTGTGAATCTAGGCTGACTGCTGCTAGTACTGAGCCTGGGGCCACTGAGCATGAGGTACAGGGGTGGGGGCTTACTGAGGACAGCTGTTGCTTGCTTGATAGGACTTAGGAAGTTGTGAAGCAGGAGCCAAGACCAGCCATTCATATGGAAAAGTCACAGTTAACAGTTTGGGTGGACCCATAAGTTGGGTGAGACACAGTGATATCAGGGTGGGGCAAACAGTGTTAGCCAGGTTGATGGAGTCTCACATATAAGACCCACCTCTTGACTCTATTGTTCTGCTGGGGGAGGGATCAGAAAAAAGACAATGGCATCTGCCTGCTTCTCTGTCTTAAAGAGAGCAGCTGTCCCCTAGTGCTTGCCTTGAAGCCAGACTCTTCACTTTATCCCTGTATGCCACTCTTGCCTTTCAAGCTGCTACTCTGGTGCTGGACCTCAGAAGGAGGGAGTTTCAGGGAGGCTGTGTGTGGGTTCTTAAGTTGAAAGGCTTGGGACTCAAGAAGATTCTTCCACTGAATGCCTGCTGGTTTTTGCAGCCGGAAGTTATAGAGACTTATCTTCCTGGTACTGGAACCCTGACCTGAGTGGCCTGATGGGGAGCTTGGACTCCTCACTTCTTAGATATCCCTCCTAAGTTTCTATCTACACCAGGTGGATGTGGGACCAGCACCTTTTGTGTCTCTATCCCTTCTGCCAGTCAGAATGAATGTGGTTTCTTGAATTCTGTAGCGTCGGAGTTCCAGTCAACTTGATATCTGATGGTTCTGAGTGATGGCTGTTCTATATTTTAGTTGTAATTTTGATGTGGCTGTGCAAGCCCATGATCTGTGTTTACCTATGCTGCCATCTTGACCAGAGGTAAGTGTGATGTTTCTAAGGGTAAAAACACCTGCCCAGAAGCCCTGGACTTCATGAGTTTGTTGTTGGCAGTGTTATTGGAATAGAATACTGCAACTATTGTGTATTGTACTAAATATAGAGATGCTTTTCGGGAAAGAGGATTCTTACCTTGGAAGATGGGGAATGCAAATATGTAATGGGAACCCTACAATGTTCCCATTTGAATTGGAAGCATAGATAAGAATGCATCATTTCAGTTATCTCTGTTCAATTAAAAGGCCCAGAAGCAATGACACTCCAGTAGCAAAGAGCACACCAACTGCCCAAATCCTACTTTCTTCAGTATATCATTCATGCCACACTCTTTAAAAAGAAAGGGCTCCTTGGAGAAATAGCTGATTACTGGCTGGGAATAGGAAAGGTTCAATGTGAGCATCCTTTTATACCAGAAACAGGAAGTGTTCACAAACTAATGGACATATATTAAAAGAACAGAGGGTCCATCTTAAAAGGTTCTCCCACTGGACAAGTGGGGAACAATTTGAACATCAAAAACAATAATGAGGGTAATGGACTAATAATGAGGGTAATGGATTTTTTCATTGAATGAAAAAATCATCCATGGTCCAAATTACACCCAAAAATACATGAAGGTTGGGGTGGGCAATTCTACTTCCAAAAATGTCAGCTAATAAATGTAGAAGAAATGACAGAATTACTACTACAAATGACATTACTGATGCAGGCACGAAGCATCAAACAAGTGATTCAGATGACCTCACTATACTTATCACTATACATATTACTAATTAATTGTGAAAGGAAAACAAAAGTACTTTTACATGGAAAGAGCTGATGGACACCACCTTCATGAAGTGGTCAAACTAGGCATCACTAATAATGGAACTAACTGGTATCATGAGCCTCATGATAATGAAAAGGAAAATAGACAACATTATCCCTGTAGTATTTTTTGCCCAATATGTTTACCTGAGTCTATAATGAGGAAACAGTCAAATCCAGATTGTGGGAAAGTCTACAAGACAAAAAAAAGACAAAAACAATTGGTGGAGTGTTTTAGATAAAGGAAGAACGCAATTCATGATCTCCAATTGGAACTTGGTGGGGGAAAGACAGCTATAAACATTTTGAGGATACTTGAAAATTTTGACCATAGTCTATATTATAATGACAATGTTACTGTATCAGTGTCAAGTTCCTGGAGTATAATATTATTAGCATTTACTTCTTTCAAAGGGGATACATGCTAGAATATTCATAGTATCATAATATAAAGCTGAACTTACTCTGAGATGATTCAGATCTGTTAGCATGTGTGAAGAGACGGATGGAGAGAGACAGAGAGATTGAGAAAAAGACAGACCACAAATATGGGAAAATATTTCAGCAAATTTGGTGAATATAAGTTGAAGACTAATAGGTGCTCATTGTATTGTTCTTTCAACTTTTCTACAGGTTTGGTATTTTTTCAAATAAAAAGTTGGGAGAGCAATGGAAATCTTCAAGTCATAAAGAAGTCACCAATAGGTGAGTAAAAATGGCAAACTACAGCATGAAAGAAGATCGGTTTCACCCATAAAATCCACAAAGGGTTTGTATCCAAAATATGTAACAACTTCCTGCAAACCAAGAAAAGCACAAATAGAAAAATGAGCAAGAGACTTGTGAAGAACTCATAAAGGAGAATATCCAAATGGTCCATAAGCACATTAAAAACTTTGACTCAACCTCACCAGAAATTAGGAAAATGAAAATTAAAGCAGCAAAAATACATCACTACACACCCACCAGAATGCCTTCATTTAAAAGGATTACAATGGCATGTGTTTCAAAGATATGGAACAAGGAAACTTTCTCATACTACCTACCAGTGGGGATGTAAAATAACATAGCCACTATGGAAAACAATTTGGCATTATTTACTTTATGATCCTTTCTTAGGTACACACCCAGCAGAAATACATGCTTGCTTACAGCAACAGACACTGTTCAGAGTGTCATTATTCATAATAGCCACAAAGCGCAGCTCAAATTTCCAACATCTTCATAATAGATAAAGACATTTTTATGCATGTATATATCACTCATCATATGTAATACTATACAGCAGTGAAAATGAACAAACTACAATCTTGTGCAACAATATGTACAAATCTAACAGATGCACAATGAGTGAAAAAAGCCAGACACCAAACAATACATACTTCATTACCGTGCTTATGAAAAGCTGAAAACAGTCAAATATAAACTACTGTGTTTAGGAATGCCAACTTAGGTAGTAAAACTTTAGAGAAAAGCAAGGGAGTGATTTTTATAAAGGTTTCATGACTTAGCTTGGGAGGGAGTAGTGACCAGAGAGGATCACAATAGGGAGTTCTAGGGTGCTGGTGATGTCACTTCATACCTCGATGCTGGTGACACAGACATCTGCTCAGTGAGAAATCACTGAGGTCTACATACTTGGTTATCCAATTTTATCAGTGTTTATTTAACAACAAAAATTTTAAGGACAGATAAGGCATATACAGGATTTTACATTAAATGAATAAGTAGCTATATATTTGTAAGACAGATAGATGCAGAAAAGAATAAAAACAACTGAGTGAACAACTCAGTAAAAAGATTTCAGAGTAACCTACCTGAGTAGTGAATAAGTGAATTGGAACACAGACTAAAGTGACTCAGAATACAGCACAGATATAAAGGGAAATAGGGACAACTATAGTTGAACAAAAATGAAAACAATTCTGGACTCAAAAAAATTACCCTCAGTGTCATAGGCCTTGGTCTGCCTTGAAGGTCATTACAACTGCTCAAGGTGGAAACACTATAAATGTCAGTGTGCACAAGTACAAATATACACGTAAATGACACTAATAGATGCAAAAAAAAAGATGAAGAAAATACATGTTTAAAGAGATGTAGGACAGCATAAAAAACTCCAATATATGCTTGATGGGAGTTCAAAAAAAAAAAATAAGAGTCTGGGCAGGAGGTAACAGTGATAAGGGCTGAGAATGTCGGAATTAAAGAAAGATATGAATCCTGAGATTGAAAAAGCACATCAAGTCTTTCACAGGAGAAAAACAAATTGATATCTATATCCACTGCAATAAAATAAAATATCAAGGAAAGTGAGAGAATCATAAAAAGTTCAGAGAAAGAAGATGAACTTCAAAGCAGACTACCAGACCAACAGCAGACTTCTCATCAGTAACAGTAGATGAGACCGTGGAAAAATAGCTTCCAAGTTTTGAAGCAAAATATCTACCAATCTCAAAATTTATACTCAGCTATATCATTCAAGAGTGAGAGCAAACTGAAGAGATTTTCAGATATAGAAAGAAATGTATTACTTATAAGCCCTCATTGAGAGAAACACGAATATACTTCCTTCAGCAAGGAGTAAAATAACCCTGGAAAGGAGGATTAGGAAGCAAGAAATTATGTACTAAAGACTTAGCCAAACACGTGGTATCCTGAATATCTTCTGTTGGCTTTCCAGATTGGCCCTACACACTTCTCCATGTCTGCCCAGTTCTTGGAGGCTGGCCAGGATGGCCTACACCAAACAAGCTGCCTTGCTCCCTAGCTTGCATTGTGTTTTGCCAATGGAGAGCCCTACTAGGATGCTATAGTAAGGGAGGATGGTGCAGTCCAAGTATATAGTCTCCTGTTCTCCCGGCATGAGGATCCTTGGTGTGGGTATATACCTCTGAGGTCGCTGCTTCTCTCAGGATAACCCTGTGAGCACATCTCTCCTTTCAGCTTTCCATGAGAGCTCCCTTCCTAAATCCCCTCAGGCCTAGCAGTACTAAACCTCTCGTGGTTACTAGCTCTGGCACATTACGCTGCCTCTTGTGACTCTCTCAACCTCTACTCCTATACACCCATTAGAAAGAGTTGTTATAAATAAGTTATTCATTCATTCATTCATTCATTCATTCATTTAACTCTCCGGGAATTATCCTTATTTGAGTATGTAATTTGTTTTTGGGTAGGAGCCTAACAATAAAGTTGGTAAATCTAAGTAAGTCTTAACTCTTAAAATATAGTAACAATCACCCTTAATTTGAGGGACTTAAAGTCATGATGGAAGTACAACAGTAGCCAACGCAACAGAAAAGATGAGAAGCTGTGATTCCAGGGCAATCAAGGGGTTGAGATGCTTAACCTGTTTAGAATGAATATAGAGAATTGATTAAATTTAAACTTTGTTAGAAAAATATAGTCAGAATGAACAGTGAATATTGTTTAGGGTAATAAAACCTGTATGTTTCAGGTCTTGTCGGAGTTGCAAACCCTCATCCCTATATTTCAGACTTTCTCATTTCTCACAGTACTTGAAGTTCAACACCTCCCATATTGGACTGACTATAGCACTGAGTCCAGGCAGTGCTTGAGCTTTTGGTCATCTTTAAGTCCTCCTTTCCCATACCACCCACAGCCGTCCCAGGACACAGAATTCTATTTACAAAATGCCCCTTGAATCCATCCCTTTCCAATCCTCACAGGGCCACTATCCAAGCTCCTTTCCTATGTTCACACTGACCTCTGCTCTAGGCCTCAGCCTATTTCTATTTTTCTCACCAACACCAGATGGGCAAACAGCACTATGAGGAAGAAGTCAGACAACACAGTGTCTCCTGAAAATGCTCCCCAACTGTTGAGAAATATTCCCATCTTAGCAACCCAGCCTAGAATGTTCAACCTGTAACTAACCAACCAGCTCCTATTCTAAAGAACCTAAGGTGGACTGGAGAGCCCCTTCCCTCATTATGACTTCTGGAGAGAAATGCTCTCTTATAACTTCTTTAAAGCACCTGCACAGCCCTGGCCAGGTGGCTCAGCTTGTTGAAGCATCCTCCAATACACCAAAAGTTTGTGGGTTCTATTCTGCATCAAGACACATACCTAGGTCCAGTGTTCGGTCCCTGATCAGGGTGCATTTTGCAGGGAAGAGATTGATGTTTCTGCACTAGAGCATAAGCCCTTGGGGGTGCAGGCACCTGTCCCAGTGACTGCACACTATAGGCTATCAATAAATATGTACTAAAGGAAAGCATTCATAAGCTATGCTAACCAAAACAGACTAAACACTGTAAAATCCCAGAGGAAGCTGCTCTCATAGAACCAGTGAGAAGCAGAAAGGCTCTAGACTGCGGGGTATGGTGGGAATCAAATGGAGCACAGTCCAGGATGCCCCATATTTGTCAACGACTCGTAATCTTACTCCTCAGATTTCTCCCCCTGCCCCTCTCTTGTCCATCTCCTCAGCTGACACCAGCATCCACCCCAGCTACTAAAGCCAGAAACCTAGGTGAACTCCAGCCTCACTCTGCTCCATCTAATCAGAGACCAAAATCTGTCCTTTCAATCTCATGTCCAGCTCTTCCTCTCTATCCCACTGCTACCACCTTTATTCAGACCACCAACCATCTCTCACTCTACTTGCTTCAGGCAAATCTTAGCTGGCCAGCAGCCTGCAGGCCTGTCCTTCCTATATCTCTCCTCTGGCCATCCTCCCCACAGCTGGAACAGTGAATGTCTTAACAGTGGAAATCTGATTGTCTTATTCTTATAATTAAAACCCCACAATGGCCTCCCATTTCCTTCATGGTTTTAGTCCAAGCTCTTCTTTGTGCCAGCCGAGGACAGCCCTTATGATCCACCAACTCCTCAAGTCCCCCTCCCTAGCACCCTGTGCCACGTAGTGTCATCCTCACCCTGGTTACCATACCTGGCCAGGTACCCTCTAAAAAAAAGAATCATTTTTGAAGACCCAGTTCAAACATCTCCTCCTATGAGGTCCATTGGATGCCTCCGCAGTCCCCTGAAGAGCCCACTGTTTGGCACTCTGTGTGTCCGTGTCTGCCTCACTCTCACAGATCACGAGTTCCTCTGGAGTGAGGGCTCACAGCTCAGTCAGCATGGCATTCCCCCATGCCCAGCACAGAGACTAGCACATAGTGCACCTCCATGACCACTGAAAAAAGTGACCAGAACCTAGACAGCACTGAGGTTATGGCAGTGTGGTAGAGGAAATGATCTGCTGCCTTCTCCTGGCAACATGAAGAATTGACCTAACCACAGACACCTCCCTTCCCTGCCCTTTGTTCCCTGACCTCCCACCCCCACCCCTAAAACTAGTGGTGGAAGGAAAAGCAGAAAAAGGAGCTGGTACAGGATGGGGGAACTGATGAGCTGTCGAAAGGAACAAATTGGATTGGCATTCTGCCTCCCAGAAGCATGACCACACCCTTCTTCCCTCTTGGGCGAAGCTTCTCCTAAACTCTAGGGGTCCCCATGGGACTTGCAACCAGGGGAGCAGTGGGCAGTGGCAGCTTGTCCCATGCTAAACCCCTGGGCCTGTCTCCAAGGCCCCCTTTTGTCTGACTGGCCAGTGAGCCAATGCAGCCCCGCCCAGGCTCTCTCCCGCTGCTTCTTCTATTCTAAGTCCTGTCTTGTTTCACTGACCCCAGCTTTAATGAACATACTCCCAAAAAGTAAAAAAGGAAAGACAAATTCGATTCAGCTATTGGCGAGATACATTTATCAGCTCCCACACGTGTCCATGCAGCCAGGGTGCACAAGCCAGTCAGCGCTCCAGAAGGAGGATGCATCCTTGGAGGGAGCCTGTCCTCCCCCACAAACTGCAAACTCTTTGGATGGTATCTTACTTGTTTCCACTTCTGGCCTGTTGTCATTGTCTTATCACTATTACTGCTGCTTTCGTTTATTTTAATTCATGATTGCTAATTTTCCCGACATTGTAAAACATTTGTTTTGTTCTTGTACAAGATGGGGCAAAGTAGTTTTACAGTTATCTGTATAGAGAATAATACAAGAATTAATCATAATAATATAAGAGTAAAATGTGTTTTGCATACTCACAACTGTAAACCTACTTTTGCCCCATCCTGAATATAAACACTCTGAACTGACCGCTCACTTCTCTTGATTTTAACTTGGCTTCATATTGGTAGGAAGTTGTCTCTGATGCTCTGGGTTTCTCAACTTTTCCCAAAAATACAAACACCAGTTAGGATGCCTACATCCACTCCTTCCCATGGCTTCAGCAAGTCATGTAACATAACGCACCAACCCCCCACCCTCCACCACCCTACCCCAAGCCCCACAAAGAGAAGTATTATCTCAGCTCTTTGGGGGGCTGCAAGTCTGAGTGTACTTTAAAATCTGGAAAATCATCTAACATATCACATGGAAAATGAATTTGGGGAAGGAGCTTCGAAGAGGAGACAGAGGTTTGGGAGTAATGTGTAGAGTTAAAGGCTCAGAGCAGCTAAGACAGCCTCCTGCAGACAAAGATCACCTACTGTTCACTTTGGTTTGAGGCCTCAGTGTTCATCACACAGGGTACTCAATAAACACCTGATGTCTTGAAAAACCGAGAGGGGAGCACAGGAAGAAAACAAAAGGGGCTAGGGACCAGAGACCCATCTTTTTATAGAGTAGAAAATTAGAGCTGCCTGATAGGGTTGCCCTCAATATTGGAATCCACCCCACTAGGAAGGAAATATCATTTTCTTTTTAATTTTTATTTTAAATATTGTTCAAGTACAGTTTTCTGCATTTTACCCCCATTCCAGCACCCCCAGCCTTCCCCACCTCCATCCCGTTTCCACTCCCCTGCTTGTTGTTGTCCATGTGTCCTTTATACTTGTTTCTGCAAACCCTCCACCCTTTTTCCCCAAAATGCTCTCCCCTCTCCTCTCTGGTCACTGTCAGCCTGTTCTCAATTTCAGTGCCTTTGGTTGTATTTTGCTTGTGTGTTTGTTTTGTTGATTAGTATCCTAAGAACCCTGAAACACCAATCCAAAAGAACCTATGCACCCCAATGTTCACAGCAGCACAATTTACAATAGCCAGGTGCTGGAAGCAACCTAGGTGCCCATCAGTAAATGAGTGGATCAAGAAACTATGGTACATTTAGACAACGGAATTCTATGCAGCAGAAAGAAAGAAGGAGCTCCTACCCTTTGGGACAGCATGGATGGAACTGGAGAGCATTATGCTAAGTGAAATAAGCCAAGAACTGAAAGACAAATACCATATGATCTCACCTTTAATAGGAAGTATCTTTTTCAATTAACAAATAATCTCCCCTGAGCTCTGAAGAAGTCCTCCTTTCCTTTCACTTACTTCCCATCCACTTACCCTTTCCCTGAAGAGTTCTCTGAACAACAATCTGAATGTCCCCATGAATGTCACCTTCAGTAAAGCTGCCCTCCAGTGGTTGACAGTGTGCTCAGTGAGACACAGCACAGGTGCAGAAAGATTGCTCCCAATCCCAGAAGTCTGGGATCTCAGTAGAAGACATGGTATCCATCTGCACTGGCTTCTCTAGGATGATTAGAGAACCATGTAAGACACAATGAAAAAGAAACTGACAGACACCAGGCACTGAAAATGTGTGGCAGAGAAAAGAATTGATTGCAGTTAAGGGAGCTATCATGGAGGAGCCTGGGTCTGAAACTGTCCTAAGCTAAGTACAAATAGGAAGAAGAATGGGAAAGTCATTGTCAGGGATCTGGGAGCATTGTGAGACCCAGGGACAGGAGTGTCATCAGAGCTCCCAGAGTGGAGAGACACGGTGTAAAGTGGACAGTCAGCCTGCCCATCCCCATCGTCCCTACTGAGAGCTGTGCCACCAGGGCAGGAACAGCAAAGAAGACAACAGCTCCCAGACCACAGTCTTTGGCCACCTGTGTAAGGGCTTCCCTCCCCCTCCCCCCACCCCGTGGCAAACCCAACAGGTATGCAGAAAGAGAAAGTGCTGACCAGTCTGACAGTGTCATCTCAATGTCATCAGTGAGGTCAGTGCCAATTTGGAGGAGGTGAGGAGTGGGGCATGCTGGGTCATCCAGTGAACCTGAGGGGCCCAAAGGAAGAAGGTGTCCGTGAACCTCCCTGACTCCCTTCCCCACATGCACAGAATAAGCCTGGGCTGCGGAACTGTGCAGCACTGCTCTAAGATCATGACAAAGAGCAGGCCAGGTTTGCCATCCCTTCAGAATGGAGTGAAAGGGGCTGGAGAGCCTTTTCTCTCAATGCTTATTTCATCCTGGTCCAGCCCCTGCCCCCCATGCCCACAGTTCTGATGAGCAGCCTAAACACTCCATCCTCTAAATGGTTTCTTAGCAACTCAAGTCCAAAGTCCTCTGCCTCCAAAATCTAGTACTCTCCACCCAATCATCTCCTCTCCCAAATTCCAACACACTCCACCACCTAAGGCTCCTCTACTCTCCGTGCCCTGGATTCTCAGGTCCTCTTGGGGGGGGAGGGCTTTCTTGTACCATTTGCATCACTTGAAAGACCTTGCTCCCTCCACCCAGAATAAGAGGGTAGAAATAAAACAACATGACTTGAAGCAAAGAAGCTAGCTCCAAAGCATTCCATAAACACTGAGTGTCCATACACTGCTGATATAACATATTACCACAACCTTCGTGGCTTAAAGTCATTTGAATTTATGAATTCCCAGTAGGGTGTTCAACCTGTGGCCTGAGAGCCACTTGTGGCTCGGGATGACTATGAATGAATGTGGCCCAACACAAAATCATAAATTTACTTCAAACATTATGAGATTGTTTTGTGATTACATGCTGTAATGTATTTAATGTGTCACCCAAGACAACTCTTCTTCCAGTTGTCCAGTTGTGGCCCAGAGATGCCAAAAGCTTGGATACCCCTGGTTTATAGTAACTGAGGTCAGAAGTTCAAGATCAGTCTCACTAGGGTAAAATCAAGGTATCAGCTGCGCTGTGATCCTTCCAGAGCTCCAGGGAAAGTTTGCTTCCTTACCTTTTCCAGATTCCAAACACTGCTTGCATTTCCTGGCTCACAGCCCCCGGCACACTGACCTCTTCTTCCATTGTCACATCGCCACCTCTGAGGCTGACCCTCCTCCCTCCCTCACAAAAACTACTTGACTACATTGGATCCACTAGGATAATCTCCCCATTTCAAGATCCAAGGTCACAGTCTCATAGATTCTGGGGATTGGGATATGGACATCCCTCCAGAAGGCCATTATTCAGCTTAGCACCATGCCATGTACACATATGCACACACGTGTTCCTCTCACAAATCAATAACAAAGCAATCGGATTTTTTTAATACGTAAAAGATATGAAGACACTCTTCACAGAGGATGAGGTACAAAATAGCAAATAAGTACACACAAAGATGCTCAACATCATTATTCATTAGGGAAATGAGAATTATAAAACCACTAGGATTTTCACTGCATACCCACTAGAACGGTGAAAAGACTATTCAGTACTGGCTAGGATGCAGAGCAAATGTGACTCTCATGCACTGCTGCTGGAAATACAAAGTGGTGTAGTCAATTTGGAAAACAGTGGAGTACGTCTTTATAAAGTTAAACATGTACTTACCATATGGCCTAGCAAAGCCTGCTCCTCATGAGGAGAAATACAAACATATTTCCAAACAAAGATTTGTACAAGGATGTTCCAGCAGCTCATTCCCAGTAACCACAGGTTAGATACAACCCAAAATTCCTTCAGCTGGTGAACAGATAAACAACTGTGGCCTATCCATACAATGGAATACTATTCAGGAATTAAAAAAAAAAAAAAGAAAAACAAATTACTGATGCACACAACAACATAGGAAAATCTCAAAAGCTTATGCTAAGTGAAAGAAGCCAGACACAAGGGACGGAAACTGTACAATTTTCTCACATGAAGTTCTCCAACAGGCTAAGCTGTAGGAGAAAGCAGGTTAGTGGCTGCCAGGGCCCAGGGAGGAGGTTTAGAGGGGCTGACTGTGAGGGGCACAAGTGAACTCTGGGGGGGAGGCAAAAGCTCTATATTGTGGTGGTTGCAGTGGCTGCACAGCTGTGCGCATTTATCAAAACTCACTGAACTATACACTTAACATTGGTCAACTCAGCACATGTAAATCAGACCTCAGTAAAACTGGCTTTAAAAATCAATGGCATGAGAGAAAGCAAACTTGGCAAATTAAGATGGAGAAAGATAAATGTTTTCAAGCAGCAACGGAATGAACTAGGGAGAAGTAAGCCATGTGGAAGGATATGGTGATTCAGGGTTGGGAGAACCCACCAAGGAAGAGTGGGATTTTTTGCCTCAATGTTCAGAGAAAGAGAAGGTGTCACATGTAAGAAATATACCTCTGTTGTCCCTGATTGGGTGGTCAGTTGGTTGGAGCACTGCCCCAGTGCACCAAGGTCATGGGTTTGATCCCCAGCCAGGGAATACATAAAAGTCAATTGGTGAATTGCACAAAAAAGTCCAACAATAAATTGATGGTTTTTTTTCTCACTCTCTTCCCCTTCCCTCCCCCCCCCATCTTCCTATCTCTCTATCTTCCTATCTCTCTCTCTTCCTAAAAAAATAAAAATAAGAATAAATACCCCTCTTTCTTTCATTAGAAGAAAAGGAAAATGAGAAAGAAAGAAAGAGCAGGCTAAGACCCAGGCAGATAAGCAAACAAAACAATGTAAGTGTCTTAAAGGCTGGTGGGAAGTGCAGGAGCAGCTATGGCTGTCTGTGGGATTCTTCAAGCATTGCATGTGCATGACAATGAAGCACCACTCATGCTCTCAAACCTCCTAAATACCTGTGAACTAAGAAGGGAACACAGGGACCAAAAATAGATTGCTGGTTGCTAGGGGACAGGAGCTTGGGGAGGTTGGGCAGTGATTTCTAAAGGGCACAGGATTTCTTCCTGGAGTGATGAAAACATTCTATATTTGATTGTGGTGATGGCTGCACCACCCTGTGCATATCCCAAGAGGCACCCAATTGTACACTTCAAATGGGTGAATTACATGGGGCCTGAATTATGTCTCAATAAAGCTTTTATCAAAAGAAATTATTGGCATATTTGTACAACAATGTGAATGCACTTAGTGCCACAATACTACACACCTAAAAATGGTTAAAATGGTACATTTTATGTTATGTATACCTTCGTACAATTAAAATAAAAAAATAAAAACAAAAATCAATTGTATGCCATACACTGGCAACAAATGATTAAAAAATTTACTTTATAAAATAGCATTTGCAATAGGACTCGAACCAAAAATATCTAGGAAAAATCTAATAAAAGATGTGCAAGACCTCTATGCTGAAAAATATAAAACATTAAAACACTGCTGAGAAAAAACAGAGAATACCTATTTAAATGGAGGTTCACATAGCATTCTTGTATTAGAAGATTCAGTATTTAAGATGTCAAATCTCCCTCATTTGATGTATAAGTTCAATGGAATCTTAACCAGAATGCCAGCACTTTTTTAGACATTGACAAAAATGATTCTAATATGTGTACAAAAAAATGTGTTGAACCTACAAAAGCCTAGGCAATCTTAACAACAGAAGAACAAAGCTGGAGGACTTACACTATCAGATGTCAAAACTCATTTTAAAGCTACAGCAACTAAGATACCATGTGGCCCAGGGATAGAAGAACAGACCTCGGGAACAAAGGAAGGTCTGCCAACAGACACAAATACATAGTCACACCTGATGGATGACAAAGGAGCCATAACAGTTCAGTGAGGGAAGTTCTTCTCTCAATAAATGGGGCCTGATCAACTGTACATCCATATGTAAGAAAAATAAACCTGACTCCCTCTCACACCACATGTAAAAATTAATTTGAGATGGATCACAGACCTAAATGTGAAAGAATTTTTGAAAAGTTTCTAGAATTTCAAACACAAAAAGGAGAGTATCTTCACGACCATGGAATAGACAAAGATTTTTTAAACAAGACACACATAAAAAATTACTATCCTTCTTCTCAGATGACATGATCATCCATGTAGAAAATCCAAAATAATCAACAACAACAAAAAAAAAACCCTAATAGAACTAATACATAATTCTATGATAGCAAGGTCACAGGATATAGGTTTACATGCAAAAGCTCATTGCTTTTCCATATACCAGTAATGAACAAATGAAATTTGAAGTTAAGAATATACTACACTAGCACCACCCCCCAAAACTGAAATACTTAGGTATAAATCTAACAACATGTGTATAAGATCTATATGAGGAAAACGATGAAACTCTGATGAAGGCCGTGTTTCTTTGCTCATTTTGGCAGCGCCCCCCCCATGTTTGTTTCCATGAGGTAGACAAACAATGAATGTAGACAAAGACCCCCACTTCTGCCCAAGTACTCATCATTGATGCGTGCAATGATGAAGTTGAGATCTGAACCCTGGTAAACCCAACCCACTGCCCATGAGCTTAGCCTTGGCACCATGCAGATCTCCATTACGTGCAGGCCTCACACAGAGGTCTACTGTTTTTCACATGTGTGAAATGGAGCTGCCTTCACTAAAATAAGCAAATCCATAAATGTTACATGAAATGTATAGCAGCACTTTTCACCAGTGGTATATAGTTTGTGTTTTCTCAGTCAACAGAGAAGAAACATCACAAGAAATTATGGAAACATCCTTACCATGTTTGGTATTAACGTTTTGACACAAATCATGCTGCTAAGATTCTAACTCTTAGGCTGGGTGCTCTCCTGACAAGTTTCATGATGTTCTGTGTTACCTAATGTGCATGCATGTTATCTGTACACACGCTCATCTCGCATTCTTTTGAATGATCCAAATACTAAATATTTTTTTAAATGTTTAAGACCATTGGCACACTAAGAAGAAAAAATAGCACATTTGAAAAACAAGGTGTCTCCATGTGTGAAGGATGGGCCTAGCATCAGGGACATGGGCCAGATTAGCTCAGAATGGCTCGTTTTGGCAATGACAAAACTAACCTTAGCATCAGTCATCTACAGGGTACACTGGATGATTTGTTTTTAAGTGTGCCCTCTTTCTCTAGCAAAAGGGGAAATTTTCAGAAGGATTTTAAATGATTGAATGATACCATTGAAAATAACTACATTGTTAAACATCTTTGATGAGACCACTAATTCAAAGGGGCTGGGAAAGGGGTAAGGAACAGCAGGGAAAGAACAAAACACCTGCACACTTTCTACACTGAATACATGTGAGTTTTACAATCGGAAGAATAGAATGTAAATGACCAGAAAAAAAATCTGGTAACAGTAAGTTCCTGCTCTGAATTTCAAGAACCCAGTGCCCTCTGCCCTCCCTGCTCCCTCCCATCTCTCAGCCCCACACCCGCTCACTTCCTGAGTGGGTAAAGAGCTTTCTTCCTGAAAACTTTTCCTTCTTGTCCTTCCCCTTCCCCTTGTACCCTAACTTTCCCTTCTCTTCTGGGCCTCTGTATTTTTAGCACTATGTCCCCATCACCACCACCAAACTGATCACATTAGAGTGATGACCCTGATGTATTAACCACCTGCTTGAAGGTGGGCACCATGCCAGAGAGCTGACACATTTCCTCTTCTTGAACCATCACAACTGCCCTCGTCGACAGATGTTACCATCCCAATAAACTGCCCCGGATCGAATGGTCAGTGTATGGGCAACCCAAGTCTTCACTTACTCCTATGGACGTGCTCTTTCTAATGCTATTAAGCTACCTGTTTATGCAAAGACAGGCACATCTTAAGTGCTCAATTAATACATGCTGACAGGAATTAAAAAGACATGGACTTACGGTGTTTGCTTCCAATAAAGAAAAAGATGCAGAGAAGCATTACTCTAAAGGTGAAGTTTTCTCTTCCATCCCAACCTTTTCTGCTTAATAATAACCAATGGCTCTAGCATTAAAAACTAGCACTTGCTGAAACCAAGCAGGTGCATAGACAACAGTAAGATCACTGCCACACCTGCAAGCCAGCACCCTACCCTCCATCCCTATCACCTAGAAGTTTGGAGAGTTTTGACACCATATCCTTCCAAGATAGCCCCAGTCATCTAAGAAGAAATGTCTTGCCCTGATTTGTGTGACTCAGTGGCTTGAGGGTGGTCCTGCAAAGTGAAAAGCCTCTGGTTTGATTCCAGGTCCGTGGCTGGGGACCTGCAAAAGGCAACTTATCCATGTGTCTCTCACACATCCATGTTTCTTTCCCTCTCTTTCTGCCTCCACTCCCCTCTCTCTAAAAAAAAAATAACTAAATAAAATCTTAAAAAAAGAAAAAAGAAAAATAATGTCTCAGCTGTGGCTAAATTCATGTGCTGTAAATTGCTGGAGGAATCTATTTTATTTCTTCTGCATCTCATTTCAGTAATGTTCGATCAGAGAGGACCGTGATGAATTATCAAATTATGTCAAGGTATTGAAATTTCATGTTTAACAGCCCTGTTGGTTACTTGCCTAAAAGGGACAGTATGCCTACAGCACTACAGCACCAGGCCCATAGCCAGGGCTCAAGAATTTTCTGTATTGTTATTGGAATACAAATTCATATAGCCAACGATTGTTTGACACCACTCACCGGGCACGGTGCTAACCTGGGGTTAAGTGCTTACCAAAATCAAGACCCACCCTATAAGAATCTTTTTGTCAAAAAGCAATTGTTTGGGTAACCAGGTGCTGCGGAGCTTTGACCCACCACACAGGTGCTCTGCCCTCCACAGACAGATAAACACTTGGGAACCAAATAATAAGGAAATACACCTTGCCACGGCCTTTAGTAAACTGCGATGGCTTTTTTTCGTGAGTCGAAATCATTTTTTGTTTTTAAGTATTAACCGAAATAGCAGTCTCATTATGGTAGGGTCGGACCATTCAATACGGGCCCCTGTTAAGAACCCTTAGCTCAGCGGGTCATTTCTTGGAAATCGACTGCTCCAGGCATTTTAAAGAGCTGACGGCGGCACGTCTTCCGGGCTCTGGGAAAAGTAAGGCTGCTCTCGTCCAATTCTGTGCACTCATGTAAGCGCTCCTCACTCGCTGCCCTCCGCCCCGCACCCCAATTCCCTTCCCGTCTTCCTCCCCAATTCCTGCTGTCCTTGCAGAGGGAACGCGGGGAGGCCATGTCGCCTGTACTAACGGTTGACATTTATAAATATGCGCGTCTGTGGTCCTACAGAGACCCAGGCGCTGCCACTGCATCCCGTTACACAGCTCTGAGCAAACCACGCGGCAGGCTGCAATGTATGGGGCGGATCTGGCTAGGCAGGGAAGGTGCTGGAGCTCCAAAGCGGCCTCCAGAAGGGGCTGGAAGAATCCAGTTGGTCGGGGAAGCAGGAGAGGGAGGGCGGAGGAGAGCAGGGAGCGGGAGGGAAGGGCCATCCCCAGAGCCTGAGGATCCAAGGAGTGAGGGGAAGAGGGCTAGGCAGCCAGCAAGAGGAACAACCAGAACTAGGTTTCATTTAAGCGCGCACAACACAACAGCCCCAACTGGCGCAGCCCCCAGGTCCTGCAGAAACCTCCCTACTCCCACCTGCTGCGACCAGTGCTCCCAGCCCCTCCCTCCGCGGTGCGTGGGACCAATGGCTCCCTGGGCCATTGAGTACCACCTACTCTGTCCTAAGCTCGGCTCTGATGCAGGCTCCGAGCCCGTTGTGAGCCTGAGGGACTCGAACATTGAACCAGTTAGTTCTCAGGTGGGTGGCTGCGAAGCCGGCACCCCAGGGTGATGGGGCGGCTGAGAGGGCTTGGCTTGCGCCCACTGCCCAGCTCCCGGAGTAAACTGCCCTCCGAGCGGCCATGACCGCAGAGGAGATGAAGGAGGCCGGGAGTGGGGTGCAGCCGGTGCCCCTCCAAATCGAGAGAGTGGACATCAGTCTCAAGCATGATGAAGGCGTGCTGAAGGTGAGGGTGGGGGCTCTGGGGCAGTGCAGGGTCTGCTGGGGGCGGCGGAGTCCAGAGCGCCCATCACAGCTACTGCGGAGCCTGGAAGCCACCAGCCGAGGCACGGGATGGGACAGCCGCCTCTGCAGGCTCCGGGCTGTAGGTGGAGTGCTCGTGCAGCGGGAAGTCGGTTACATCGCCTTCCTGAAGCAGGCTGCATTGTATGGGAGTTGAGGGCTGCTGCAGGTTCGGAAGGGGGCAGCCTAGGTGCGGGGACCTAGCGTTGGCCATTATTCCGGCCCCCTGGGAAGCTGTGGTCCGAGCTCAAGCCCCCAGCCCTGCTGCGTCAACTAAGGCAAGCTCCGTGCGCGGGTTGGGCGCAAGGGGGTGGGGGGAGGCGGAGGATAGGGGAGGTACATGCGCAGCAGTGCATGCACGGGGCAGCTAGGGCCCTTGGGCAGCATGCACAGGGGGCCAGTCCCACTCCAACCCGTGGCTGCGGCCAAGCTGCCAGCTCCAGCCCTGCCAGCCGCAGCCTGGAGGGCCCTGAGCTGCCATCGGTGGTGGTGCGAGAGCCCGCCACTCTCTGGCAATTAAATAGTAGCTACGACTAGAAGCTCATCACAAGAGTCATTTCCTGGCCTAGAGGCTTCTGTGTAACTTTGCCCTGGACCTGGCCTCCCGGAAGGTTTTGGCACTCTCCGCGATCTCCTTAGTCCCTTTCTAAAGGCTGGGACTTAGCTAGGTCACCTGCTCAGCCACGTTGTCTCCTCCTCCATCAGCTCCACGAAAATGAGGGACATGTAGTTCCTCCTTCCATCTCGGTCCAGCGCCCCACTTCCTGAATTGGGACTTGGGGTGCGGGGCCTAAAGGAGATGCTTTGCTTGGGAGCCTGCTGCTGTGTATGGGCCAGTCAAACCTCCAGCAGTCCCTATCTGCTCCAGAAATGTATGTGACTCCCCGCCACCCTGCCCCAAGATCTTGGAATCTCAAGCTGCTCTCCCCATGGGCATGTGGCTTTCCCTTCTCTGTCCAGGGTCCTAGTGATTTCTACCAGGTTGTTATTCCAGGAAGGGTCATTTCTCCTTTTATCTTCCATTCCTTTCCCTTAGCTTTTCTACTCCTTAATCTCATCTGTTCTATCATGGAACCTTTCCTTTAGAGGACAATGACAGGCCTACCAGGTGGCCCATGGAGGGACCTTTGATAAATGCTAAGGCAAAGAAGTCCAGGCTTATAAGTTTCTGAGTAATACTCCTAGCCCGGAAATAAAGGACTTAACCTAGCCTACCAGTCGGGAATGCCCGTGTCCTGAGTCCTAGTTTAGGGCCTGATTGGGAGCCCCTGTGCTGGTCCACGATGTGGTAGATTCCCTCTTTCAGAGGCTTCGTTATTCACACTCATCTCCAAACCCAACTCCGATCCGAGGGTCGGTAGCATTTAGAAAGAATGAGAACATAGAGTGTAAATACTTCTTCCTTTGCTGCTGATAAACTTTACCAACTGAGTCCTCCAACAACTCTGACAAAGATGGTCATCACTCGAAATGAGGTCTAGAGAGTCTGAGTGACTGTCCAAGATCATACAGCAAAAACTTGAACTTGGGTCTTTTGTCTCCAGGGTTTGTTTTCTTTGGTGGTATTGTTATTGTGGTTTTTGTTTGTTTGTTTTTTCAATTTTAACAGGGAGACCTATTTGTTGTTCCACTTACTAGTTGCTGCTTGTGTATGTGCCCGGACTGCAGATGGAACCTGCAGTGTTGGTGTGTTGAGATGACACTCTAACCAACTACACTATGTGACCAGGGCTTGTCTGCAGTTTTTCAAGCCAAGTTGTGTCACACCTCAAGAAAGACAGGGAAGTCATTTGGCTTCTAGCCAACCTTTGTATCAGAATGCTTTGACATTGGTCCCTTGACTCTATTTACAAAGAAAGAGGCAAGAGACTCCCTCCATGTACCTGTCAGAAACTGCAGGCTGTTTTGTGCCTCTTTCTGCCCCCACCCCTGGGCACTCACCTTCTCCCCCTTCCTCCCAGTTCATCAAGTGAGAGGGCAGGGGCACAGAGATGCCCATGACTGGGGACCGAGTCCTCGTTCACTACACTGGCCAGTTGTTAGATCCACCAAGTTTGCCTCCAGTCTGGACCGCAAAGACAAATTCTCCTTTGATCTGGGAAAAGGTGTGCAAAACCTAGGCTTGGTAGCTAAGTTTCCAGGAGGATGTAAGCAGTCACAAACAGGAACCATATTTTCAGAAGCTTAAAGAGGAATGGTTTATGGCAAACTGCTGCTTTTGTTGTTGTTGCTCCTTCTTTTCCCACTGTCCTGTAATGCCACTCATTCCTCTTCTTGCTTTGATCACTCTGAGTGCCTCACTTCCTCTTCAGAAGGGACTGCCTTGTTTCTTGAACGTCTTCGTTCCAGAGTTGAGTGGTTTGGTTTGTTGGTTTGTTTTTTAGGAGATCTGAGATGACAGCACTGATTGTAGCCATGTGTTTCTACTTCTAAAGAGTGTCCAGCTTCCCCTCAGGCATCGTACCTTAGGGCCATGGAGCCCTGAGTCACTTCCCTGCCCAGGAGGAAGGACATGTTTGCTTCCAGAAGGGGGAGGTCATCAAGGCTTGGGACATTGCTATAGCAATCCTGAGGTTGGGAAAAGCATTAGACCTTACCTGCAAGCCAGAATATGGCCACACTTGGGCAGGCAGCCCTCCACAAACCACTTCCAATGCCACACTTGTGTTTGAGGTAAGTGTCCAGCTACAGAGCAAGGCAAATAGCCAGCCTTACCTCAGCTCAGGGTCTGCCTGCCCTCCAGTCTTTCCTGCCACATGGAGACAATGTAGCCAAAGCTAAGGGTCTGGCCTTAAGGGGAAAGAGAAATAAATGGCCAGGGCAGTTGGCTTTGCTGTACACACAGCTTGCTGCTACCAGATCAGAGGCTACAATGGAGGTTTCAGGTGGGGAGAGATGGCCATGAGCCCCTCTTCAGACTCAAGGCTGTATGGGCGGAGACATGTTTATCTCAAGAGCAGTGCTGGAGGAGATGGGGTATAATTTGAACCAAAAGGAGCCAGGAGGTCAGAATATGTATGCAGTTACAAATGACAGTATGGAATGTTGGCACCTAGAGATAAGAGGAGGGGGGAGATGCCTCCCCCTGTGGGTCAGGAGGTGAGGAAATTTTCCTCTGAGGAGGTGGAACTTGACACTGGAAAATCTGCAAGTAGTTGAACCCTAATCACCACTAACAACTTGGAGAATATTTGGAAGACTGCTGAAAGATGTTGGGTCTTTTCTAATGCCATCAGACTGGGCTTCTCAAGTAGCTGAGTTAGGATCGACTAGAACCTGTCCTTACTGTGCAGAGCAGGGACCACATAGATTGATGTCCTGAGGTTAACTGAAATCTGGGTGGCCTGCCCACCTCTACCAAAGTTGAGACTAGGGCAAATCCTGAGCACTTGGCAAAAGTGCCACTTCATTCACTCCTAGCGTGGCTGCCCTCCTGGTCAGACCTTGTCTGGCAGTTAGGAGGGACTCTTCTAAATAAGAGAGAAGTTGTGTCTCACAGTTGACAAGTTAGTGCTGACAGGACTTGTTGCCCTACATCTTGTCCCACAGGTAGAGTAGTGTGAGTTCAAGGGAGAGGACCTAACAGAGGAAGAAGACTGGGGAACCACCCGGGGAATACGGACTCGGAGCCAGGCCCACAAGGGTGCTGTTGTGGAAGGTAAGACCGTAGACAGGTTTTAATTCAGTTTCTGATACTTATTCCCTGGGTTGGTTTGGGCAGGTTGCTTCCTTTCTCTGATCCTCTTTTCTTGTCTGTAAAATGAGGGATTGGGACATACCCTGTTAAGTTTCCACCAAGTCTGAGAACACCAGGGCATCTTGGGGGCAGAAGTGATGAGACCATAGAGGGATGCCGATGGCGTCCTTCTTCAGTTGCCTTCTCACCTGTGCACTTGGTACATTGCCTTTCTTGCATGCCAGTCACACTGGAAGGGTACTACAAGGACCAGCTTTTTGACCAGCAGGAGCTCCACTTTAAGATGGGTGAGGGGTAGAGTCTGGATCTGCCTAGTGGGCTGGAGAAAGCCATTCAGCACATGGAAAATGGAGAACATCCCGTGGAATACCTCAAGCCCAGATCAGGAGTGGGCTTGGTGGAGTATGAGGGCAAACTGAGGGCAAACCTAGTCAGAGATCTAAATGTCCGCAGTGAGTTAAATGGCTGGCCATGTGTATCCTCTCCTTGGTATATGTTCACTACCCCCACAGCCTCATTTGTGTTCACTGTGCCTCTGGGCACACCAAACATAGGCCATTATGGTCTTTTCGCTCTACTTAGGAGCGTGGCCACAACTATCCACATCTCCTTGGATCAAAGCATAATCTTTTCGGTTATGGCTGCTACAGGCTCTCTTCTTCACTGACATCAAGGTTTTTGTGTTCCATTGGTTCACTCATTCATTGGTGATGTTTATGGAAGCACACTTACTCTGTGCCATACATGGTGTTCACAATTTCTAGTTTCTCAGAGACATTGTTCCTGCCATCTATTGACTCATTTTTCAGCAAGATGCCAGTTCAGTTAGTCATCATGCCAGTGTATGTACAGCGTGAGTTGTCACAAGGGTATGTAAGATACTAAGAGAATAAGTAATGTGTTCAGAGGTCAGAGAAGATTCTGCCACACAGGACACGGAGGTTTCCCAGGAGGTACTTCCTGGGAAACAGGAAGTCTTTTTGGTGCAGAATAGGTTAACTGCTGAGGAGATGGCTTAGAGGCTTTTTCTGCCCCCACAGCCCTGCTTTTGGCAGTGTTGGGAAGGAAAAGTTCCAAATCCCACCAAACGCTGACTTGAAATAGGAAATGAACCTCCAGAGTTTTGGGAAGGTGAGTTGGCTCAAGGTCCTCACCATCCTTAAGCTGCATCCCACCCTGGAGGTAACTCTCTGGGGTCATTGACAGTTGTGTTTCTCCCTTGGGGGACAGCAGGCCAAGGAGTCTTGGGAGATGAATTCAAAGGAGAAGCTGGAACAGAGCTCCATAGTGAAAGAATGGGTGCTGTGTGCCTGAAGGTGAGCCAGCAGCCATGGTCCTGAGGACACACCCAGGGAGGGCTCCTCTGGGCCCACCTTTGCCTGCTGATGGCTGAGGTCAGTTTCTGCCATGGAGTGGACAGGTGGGACCTGCGGTCTTCACTTAGTATAAGCCAGCTGATCTTGCCTGGGGGCATTGAGAGTGGGGGTGGGCAGGACTCTCTTAGGCCCATGGGTCACTGATGACTGCAGGGTATGACAGCCTGGTGCCACTGAGCCTGTGCTGTGTACCTGAGCCTCCCTCCTATTCTAGGAAGGCAAGGACAAGCAGACTTTACTGCAGTACGAGAAGATTGTGTCCTGGCTGGAAGACGTGTCAAGTTTCTCTGATGAAGACACATAGAAGGCACGGGTCCTTTGGCTAGCTTCCCATCTCAAGCTGGCCATGTGTCATCTGAAATTACAGGCCTTCTCAGCTGCCACTGAGAACTGAAACAAGGTGAGGCCCCTCTAAAGAAGTATGGGAGCAACATTCACAGGTGAGGTTGGCAGTGAGCTGCCGGCATGTCTGAAAGTTGTCCTCAGTGACTAAGGTAGGAATAAGCAGGATGGACTGTTGGGAGCTCAGTGATTCAGGACCCAGAGTCAGAGGATGAGAAGCAAGCACTTCCATGGAAGGAGGCAGGTGACCCAGAGCTAGGACACGCTAGATGGGAAGAGCTACTTAAGTGTTTGCTTCACCCTGATTCATAGCCTCTCCCACTTATACACCTGCCTTATTCTAAAGAGAATAAGAAGACCTACATCTGAAGACCTGTCTTCCCTCTCTGCCTCTTGGACTGAAAGAGATTCATCCGTAGACCTTGGGCTTTTCTGTTGGGAACCACCCTGCCTGGTTTCAAGAGTTGTAACCACCTCCTCCCCCCGTGCCCAAGGCTAAAGCTGAGTGAGCGACCTTAGGACTGTAAGCCACTAAGGAGACAAAGCTTATCTCCCTGGCAGGAGCGCGGCTTCTGCTTCATCCATAACTGGCCCCCAGTGCTTGGTCAGTTAGCCAATGACTGGTAAGATTTTCTCAAGGGAGGGATTGCCTAAGACAGGCACGATCCTGTGGAAGGCCCTCAAGAAAGGACTTGGGGCCGCAGCAAATGGGGGTGATGGACCCTCGCCCCCTGGCTATCCTGACATAGCCTGAGTTCTCAATCCTTCTGGGAGAAGTTTCCTTATCTCTTGGCTTCCTGGCTCTGCTCCACTTAAGCTTGAAAAATTGACAGAGGGCAGTGCAGGGTTGTGCTTGATAGGCTAGGCTCCCCAGGTGATCAGGCATAAGAAAGAATTAATAAAGCCCTGTGAAACCTGCTTTGCTAAGAGTGCTCTCAACTAAATGATAAGGGTCCTGAGCAGGAAATGAGTCTGTCTCCCAAAGTTTTATAACACCTTAGCTGACAGACCCTGGCTCAGATTAAGCCCTCAGAGTTCTTTGCATGTTATCTATTGTTTGATCCTTGCCTCCTGACAATGATTGATTAGCTTTACCTGTATTCCTGTGTAAAACGAACCTAATAAAAGCCATCGAGGAAGGCGCCCTTGGTCCTCCTTTGAGAGATCGGCCACCTCTCCTCTCCAAGCAGATCGTGTCTTGATAGTCTTATTTTCGTCCATGATGGATGGGGGGGGGGGTTCTGCGCACAAAGTTCCCACACACTTTTCCATTTAATGTCCCAAGATTCATTCTTTTACAGACGGAAGCAGCCATTTGCATTCCGCACCATCCTGCTGAGGGTACCTTGGAAACCCAGTCTTGGCCAGAGAAGCTACAGGACTTGAGGTCACACTGTGGATTCCTCTGCCCTCATGAGGTCCTGGAGCTGGACAGCAACAATGAGAAGGGCCTTTTCCACCGGGGACAGGCCCATCTGGCAGTGAATGATGTTGACTTGGCACGGGCTGACTTCCAGAAAGTCTTTCAGCTCTTACCCCAGCAACAAAGCTGCCAAGGCCCAGCTGGCTATCTGCCATCAGCAGGTCAGCAAGCAGCTCCACAGGAGAAGCAGCTCTGTGACTGCTCCAAGGCCAGACTGCAGCACTCCAGATCATGTACCCCCACCTAATCCTGCAGGTTCTCGAGAACCACTTCTGTGTGCCTGACCTGGGCCAAGTGCATGAGATTGACGTGCCATGCCAGCTGCCTGAGCTGCCAGGCATCACTGATGACCTCAGGTACAGAGTGGATCTGGGCCCTGGTATTGCCCTACCTGCCCCAGGCACCATTCCAGAGCTGCCTGTCTCCCCACAGAGGTGGCCGAGCCTTTGGAGCCAGGTAAGCCAGAGCCAGGAATGGGAGTTGGGCCACTTTCTTCCTCAGATACCTCATGCTTCTCACAGTTTCAGACCTAGAAGATTGGGTGCTAATAGCACCCCCACCACCACCTCCCCCAGCTCCAGCAGTGCTGGTCAGTGCTTCCCAGTCCCAACACCCACAACAGACCTTGACCTTTCTGGGTCATGATGCCCAGGAGGCTGACAGCAGCTCTTCTCCCTCAGGCGGGAGCAGGGGCAGGGACCCTGGGCACATGTGTGGGGGTAGGGTGCTGTCTTTGAAGGCGCCTCCAAATTTCTGGATCCCTGAAGGATTTTCTGTAGTTTGGTTAAGTGGCCATAAATTCTACAGTTTCAGGATAGTTCTAATTTTAAATCTT